>JAODUG010048644.1:0-10286 GCA_027564795.1 Aphredoderus sayanus
AGTGCACATCATATGTGTGTGTAAGCTGTAGAATTAGGTTTAGCGCCTTCTATCTGCCACAAAGCGCTAGTGATTTGCGTCATTTTGACCCTGAGGACATCACAAGGGATATAGTCCTACATTTTACTGTTTTAACATGCTCTTAAAATTGTATTATGTACTGTATTTTTCATTTGTGTCTGTGTATAATGCATATTTTAAGTATGTATAGTATACGGTATGTGTATATGTATGCTATGCATGTAAATGTATGTTTGTTGTCCATATTTATGTACCTTTTAAAGAACATTGAATTGGCGTTGTGTACGAAATGTGCTACATAAATAAAACTGCCTTGCCTTGCCATGCAGAACAACATAGCGGAGGTGGGGGAGCTGCATAAAGAGCTGATGGTGCAGGGCTTCCTGGACCACATCCGCTCGCTCCTCCACAGCACCGAGGTGGAGGTAAGCTACTTCGCCGCAGGCATCCTGGCCCATCTCACCTCACGGGGGGAAGAGGCGTGGACGCTCAGCCCGAGTCTACGAGCCTCCCTGCTGGAGCAGCTGGTAAGCAAGAGCGTGTGTGTGAGTGTAAACCTACACCATTGTTTCCTAATGGTCCTGGAGGCCCACTGCCCTGCAGGTTCTAGATGTCTCCCTGTTCCAACACACCTGACTCATTAGAATCAGGTGTGTTGTCAGGCTTCGGCAGAGATTGATAACAGGTGTGTTAGAGGGAGGGAGACATCTATGACCTGCAGGGCAGTGTGACCCCAGGACCAGGGTTGGGCAACAGTGACTTAAACCCCTACACTATCACACACATCCCACAGCAACACACATAACACACAATTAATAAGCGCCGCACACACTTTCAAAAAGCCTGAGATAATTGGACAGTGGACAGCCTGTGGTGGCTTTGTTCAAGAAAGTAGTGCCATAGTGGCTAAATGAACCTTGACTGTTTAGTTTGAGTCGCTGGTACAGCTACTGCTAGCGTGCGTGTCTGTTTTAACATGTAGCCAATGGAAGAGGTCAGATGTATTCTAGAGCCTTGATCGCTCCTTCTGCTGTGTGTTAATGCCCTTTAGCATTCTGCCATCCTGAAGTGGCCCACGCCAGAGTGTGAGATGGTGGCCTACAGGTTAGACACGCCCCTCTAGTACACACCTACTAGAATATTGACTGTCATACGGCAGCTGTTCGCTCTCTTTCTCTTTCTCTTTCTCTCATCTACGTTATATTTCCTAGGTCGTTTAATCCCTTTTTCCCCCTGCTGGAGTGCTTCCACACCCCTGGTGTCCAGCTGTGGGCTTCCTGGGCCATGCAACATGTCTGCAGCAAGAATGGTAGGATGTATTCATAGACATGCAAAACCAAACCCATGTTTTTACTCTGTGTTAGGGATGTCCCTATCAAGATTTTCTTTACATCCGATCACGATTTGAGTCATCTCATATTTAGTATATGCCGGTAAAGTCCCTGTCTGATACTTACAGTTGCACAGTGCACAATTCAAGTAGGCTACAATAAAGTTATTAAAATAAAAATCAAATCAAATTATATGATTGAATAGCTATGTAATTCATTAAGACATTTTTATTTTAATTAAAATAATAGTTTTATTATTAAGTAAGTAGCAATATTAATCACAGTAAACATATGCCTACTTAGTAAATAAACAAACTTCTGTTTTTTCTTTTTATAGATCTTAGTGCAGCGTTGTAATAGTAGCTAAACCAGTAGGCCTAGTAGTATATTCCACATGATGGTATAGGCTAATAGCTTGGGCGTGTTTATTGACAACAGGGCATTCCTTCCAATCCTGTCTTGATTTCTCCAACTGTATTGGTTTATTACGTGTTTATGTAATATTGTGTGTATATTTAAAATCCATCTCAGGTTAAAATTGCCTGTTTACCGAAACCTGTGTGTGTGCGTGCGCACATGCAGCCTCTCGGTATTGCAGCATGCTGTTGGAGGAAGGAGGCCTGCAGCAGCTGGAGCAGGTGCACACGCACCCACAGACCCACGGAGACGTCAGGCGGCTGGCCGAGAGCATCCTGGAGAGCCTGCACCGCCACAGAGCACGCACTGGCCAGCCCACACACATGTGCCACCGGCCAGCAGCACAGCAACACCGCAGAGGTAATGCATGCGGTGCATGCACGCACACACATACACACACACCAGAAGTGGTGACCACTGCAAGTCTCAGATTGTCTATTGAGAAGTGTTCTGCTGCCGTTTTCATTCCTCCCCCTCGTTCTTTCCCCTTAGAGAATGAAGGTCCATGACCAAGAAGACAACTTTCTGCCTTTTAGCTCAATCCCACCACAGTTGGAGCTGGAAGTGTGCATGTGTTTGTACATACCCCCTCCACACACACACACACACACACAAATGTGCTTTGGCAAGCATCTTTACAGTATACAGACAATAACTTTGCAATTTTTGCACACACTTCTTATTTATTTTCTGTTTCAAAACAAAATTATTTGTGCGTGTGTCTGTGTCTTCTCATGATGAGTAATAATACGATATAATTGCAGGCTATTTACCCTCTAGGATATGTGGCATTCCAGACCACTTAAAAGTGCCCACACCACAAACATCAGGGATGCAAACATGTATGACTTTTAATGTCAATGCTAATCTTGTATGTTAATTGAACACATACAAAGACTATTTTTAAATGCTAATATAAAAATAAATAATAAAAATAAAAAAAAGACCAACGTAACTGACACCCCTCCTTCACTTTATAACTCATGGTGTATTTACACTTAGATTTGAATTTGCTCTGTGCAGAACAGAGGGAAAATTGTAAGACATACAGTAATATAAACTGACATCCTGATGTTGTCATACCAAATCTATTTGATCAGAAACACCTGCTTGAGATGGTGGCTCAATGTATTAAATCTACATATGACGCATGTAGATGCCTGCATGCTTCTGTTCATTATAGGAATGTGTGCTTGTTTGTTCATCACTGTGTTCTGTTTGCTAAACCCCATTCCTCTGGGTCTGCATCACTGTACACTGTTGTGCGTTCTTCCTCATGCAGTAATTTATCAATATATTTGACTTAATTTGGCAGTTGCTTATTGTGTTGAGAATATTCAAATTAAGACTGTTAATCAAACAGCAGATCTTTTTGAAAAGCATTACTTACTGGGTTTTCTTTTAACTGGTGTTAAGGTTCCTTTTCCTAAGCCAAATCCCACTTCATCACTGGTTAGTAATAGCAGAACCAGTAGTAGATCCAGATGTCCTATGTAGAGTTCACCTCATTCAAAGAATTTTAGGGATGCACAAAAGTATTAAAGTAGGCAGGAAAAATTGGCAATAATGTGCATTTCTATGTACGTATGTATGGACGTTTATTTTTCTTCCTTGAGAAATTGTGTAAATAGATCTATATATTGTGTGTTTGTAAGGGTCAGACTTTATGTACAACTGAATCGACATTAGGATCTTTCATGTAATTTTTACATGGTGTGTACATAATAGAAATGAGAGACTGGTTGAATTTGTTGCACGCAAACTTTAAATGTCTTTCCTAATTGAGCGGTACTCATGGATTAGGGGGGGCAAAACCAATACCTGGGAAAGAGAACACTATGCCCCCATGAAAACAGTTGAGATACACAAGAATCTCTTTGATGCTATTGTCCTCAGCAGTGACACCCTTCAGTCTGAGAAAACCCATTTAAAATACTGTACTGTGATACAATGTTTATATCTAATGTGATAAGCTTATAACAGTGACAAGCAAATATTGTACTGTACATCAAATATCATCACAGCATTGTGGCATGCTGCTTATACTGTATTTGTATCATCCATCCTGTATGCGATTGTTAATACTGTGTGGGTCCTGATCCTAGACTCTTGTTTGTTTCAATGCTGGAAAGCTTTGTATGCTATAACAGTAGATGCGATAGAGCTAATTTTGTTCCTATCCAAATATTGGGTTAAGCACCCACACTGACCTAAACAGGGTCACAGAGGGAGTTGGGAAGGAGGGGGAAAAAAACTGCTGATGTGGTTAAATTGTGCCATGCTGCTGACAGTCAAACTTCTGAAATAAAATAATTTACATCACCATAGACAATATTGACATTTCATTATTTTCCTTTTTTACTGTAGTTCCCATAACAAACAGATAAACTGCACACAATATTTTCAGTTAGTATTCATGTTTCAATAGTGGAAGACAGAAAAATGTTGATTATTGGAAATTCCTGAGTGTCATTCTCCAATGTAGTGTGGGGGTCTTTTCTCAATGAAAGCAGCCATACCCTCTTTTCTGTCTTTTGTGGGGATGACCTGAAATTAATGGACAGGAGCTGTTTAATCATCAATTATTGTTTTGGATTAAATATTCATTTAATATAACAACACTGACTGGGTATAGCGTTGCATGGGATCAAAATAAATAGGGCTATCTGACTACGATGTTAATGTATAAACATCAATTTTGGCACAGGACTGTATATTGTGCATGCATGGGGTCAGAAAAGTTGGAAACAAAATTTGAGATGTATTTTATAAATGCTCTTACCTGGGCATAACACATTCTCTCAATTGCCATTCCTGTACTGATGTCAACCTGGAAGACAAATTATTTATCAGAATGCTTCTAGCTATTTACAATGTTACAAAAGATTTTTGGTGCAGATTACCTCACTGCCTCTGTTCAATGCCTCTTTAGCCAGCCGCACAGCAATAGGAGCCTGAGCAACATACAAAAAAACCTTGAGTCAGATATTGTGGGATTTAATGTTCATGTTCATTGGTGATAGTTGTAACCAGTGATGGCAGATAGCCAGGCCAGAGCTATCTGTATATGTTGCCCTTTACCTTAGAGGGTTAATAAGTGTGAGTTTGCATTGTAATAGAAGAATGTATGGTAGATACAGGCTTTCTGTCCCTTTTGGGGTTTGATGTATTAATGTGCTAACCTGACATGCCAGGTGGATTGTTGTTCACAACTCCATCTGGGGAGCTGTCCATAGGAACTCGGACTACAGTCGCACTGATCCCTAGCCTTTCCAGACTGATTCTCGCGGCGAAATTAAACTGAAGCTCGTGAGATCAGGATGGTCTCGCGAGGCTATTAATGTCCTATCACCTAATCCTTGGCCCTCACTTTGATTATAGCAACACCTGTCAATCAGCTGCTGTTGGACAGGAGTGTGTGTGTGTGTGTGTGGGTGGGTGTATAAGTGTGTATGTATGTGTGTGTTGGGGTGAGGGAATCTATTTATGATGATATATTTCTCCATGACTGCCACGCTGAGACTCAGCTGACTACAGGCATCTGAACTGGAGTGAGAGAAATGTGGAATGTCAGAGGCCTGGAGAGACGGAAGAGAGGGATTTGAAAATATGAAAAGCGAGGAAGAGTGGACGGGCCAGAAGATAAGAGATGCAGAAGACGAGCAGCAGGGTGGCTGCAGGAGAGCTGAGAGACGAGAAGTGGAATGCATCAGTGTCTGAGTAGGCACAAAATGGGCAATGCGTGTTTATGTGATGTCACCTGGGGCAGTATCTCTCTGGCCAGGCTCAGAGCCTCTCTGTACGCAGCATCTCCTGCCTGGTTCTGTTCTGTGGCTCGGTTTACCAGCCCTAGTTCCAGAGCTGTCGCCCCTCCCACCCGCTTACCTGATATAAGAGACAGAATGTGCACACAGGACCAAGACAACGTTGACAGAAACATTGACAGATAATGACATTTTCTGTGCAGATTTGTTTGCCTTTTATTAGTTCAAGCTGCAATTGAGGTTATTGTATTTAAAGCTGTCACTGTTCTGTAACAAACAAATAAGCCAATACCTGTGAAAATGAGCTCCTTGGCTCGCGGGAGGCCTATGGTACGTGGCAGCCTCTGAGTGCCCCCTGCAGGCCAAAGCAGGTCAAGATCAAGAGATTATTCCACACTCCTCTTCTCTCCGTTGTCCGTCAGTAAGCATTGTGATACACACGCTTGTTTGCATCAGATTGTGTGTGAGAGTGTACAGTATGTGACCTCTGGCTCTCTTACCAGCTCCTGGGAGCAGGCCTCTCGTTGTCTCAATCAGACCCATCTGTGCAGAATGTGCTGAAACACACACACACACACACACACAGAGGGAGAGAGAGACAGTTGAAGGTCTGTGCTCCAGACTGTCATTAAGCAATGGGAAAACGTAACGGATGCTTCTGTCAGACCAATCCAGACAAACACCTGCTCACCTAGTACATCAGCCCTCGACCAATCACGGACCTGCCACAACTGATTTAGCCAATCTTGCAGCAGTTCCAGGTATGTGAGCAGCTGGGAGTGTGTCTGGCCTCGTCGAGCCAGAGCCACATTAACCCCGTGAGCTGACCAACGTGCACTCACATGGTGCACTCATACTTAGACCAAGCCTTTTGGTTTGTCTGGTTGTTTTCAACAAGAACTGCTAACCGTGTGTTAACAGTATCAAAGAGTTGAAACTTTAATAGCTACTACACATTAATAGCAACAATAACGATGATATTAAACTATATACAACTATAAAGCCACACATGTGCGCTGCTCGCATATTATTACAGTAGTATCACCTACTGGATCTTCTCCCAGTCTACAGCTGGGTGTGCTACCGTTGTCCGAGTCAGACGGCAAAATAACCAAAACAACATTCGCCACACAACAGATCAACATCACCACTGCCATTGGTGGACGTCATCTTATTTGCCGATAGCTCAATGTGCAGTCAACAAGTCAAATATTGTCCAATACCGATGTATGACCAATAAATCAGTGCAGCTCTAGCAACACAATGTTTTGTGTAGCTCAGCAATATTCCTCAAAATGGTCATGACCCGATGGGGGGTCTCCGACCCACACTTTGAAAACCACTGTTTTAGATGCACCCTCCCCTCTGTGGGTCCTCATTGCATCCCTGCCTCCTGGGCATATCACAATCACTCTATCTGGTAGATCAAATAGGAGTCAATTTTATTTTATTTTTAGATTACCTCAGAGAAGCAAGGACACCATCTAGGCCAACTGTTTCCAAAGCGTGGGCTGGGACCCCTGGTTTCAATGTCACTCACCAGCTGTGCGGAGGTCGCAGGCCAGAGCCAGTTCCAGCCCACCACCCAGAGCGTAGCCATCCACTGCAGCAATAGTCGGCACAGGCAAGGATGCTGCCACAACACCCACAGTTATTCACAGAATTCATGGGCATGCATCCAAACTAGAAACAGGTATTTCACAATGCCTTGACACATTAAGTAATAGTTGAACAATGAGGAAGGCTGTCAAATGGAAAAAAACTGAAACAAGATAAAGAGGGATAAGAGTAGCGCCAAACCAGAGGCTGCGCTTTATTAAAGAATAACTAATCGAATGCATCCTGCTGGTTAATACACAAAGGCTGACGAATAGACTTGGCTAACGATTTTACACTAACATGCACTCTCCCAATATAAACATCAGATCACCCAGCATGCACACAGCTTAATATGTCACACCGCTCTGTGTTATTCACGCACCACCTTACCAATCTGACTCATGAGCGATCTCAGGCCGTGAACAAACAGATCAGACTGTGTGTGATCCATCTGTGCCCTCTCCTTCAGATCGGCTCCTACAACATGGCATAACACGTAAGTGTAAACTATAAATGTGTTCCCTATTAGCAATTTAAATAGATTGTAGGTACAGGCACATCTCAGGCCTGCCACTGTATGTATACGCACCTGCACAGAAGACACCTGGCACTAAACTCCTTAAAACCACCACTCGAACCGCTGGGTCTTTTGAAATTGTAGAGAGATGCTCCCTCATCTACTACGACACCAGAGGGTATGTCAGTGTAAAGATTTAATGCTAGTGTTTGTGGTCTTGACAAATACAGACATCTTACCTGCGACACAAACACATGGCCCAGCGCATTTCGTGCCTTGTAACGGCACATCAACACTTCCACGATACCTGTGAGCGCAACGTAAAGACTGACACATTTGTACAGGTGATGCAGAGCGTAATATTTGTAACCTAACACATTTAGGTGCACAATAGGTTTATAACACTTGTTAAAAAATTATGTAGTCTACATTTATGCTGTCCTGAGTGCACGTATAACAACAAACGGTGCTGACTGGCATTTGTGGAAATAATGGTAATTGAAATTAATATAGCAGTGATTGGTTTGAATATCTAAACTATTGTAGTAGTGATGCAATGGGTCCCTACCAGTGTCCTCTCCATCTAATCGCTTCAGATCCACTTCTATATAATCTGTAGTCACAGTGTGTTGCCAACGGTAGTGTGTACAAATGTATCCATTAAGAGGACGAATGTCACCGCATAATGACACTCCCCCGACGCTAGTCATCAAACCGCGAGTCCCAGCGTTCGTGTCTGTCCGAATTACACCCAACAGTGAACAGTGTCGCACAGACAGAATTAAGCGGATTAAAGACATCGTGTTGATTCTCGTATTTATACTTCAAAAGAATGAGGAAGTATTTCCATATATGTTTTTAACAAGCTAAAGGAAGTGGAAGGGCGGGGTTTGGCACTGTAGTCGCTGCGGTGGGTCAACAATACAGCTATGGCAACAGTCACACTTGTTGGCCTTGACATGTAGATACAAGTTGCTCTCACAACTTCCAGGAAAGGGCTATTGTTTTATTGATTTGCCTTCTCTCAGTTCTGTATGAGGTTTTATCCAAAACAATTTGTTGTTGTGCCCACCACACCCCTCTCACGGGCACGCACACACATGCTTGCATTGCAGAGCTTCCAGTTGGCCAGACAAAGGTTGGCATTGAGGTAAGGTTTTCCGTCTGGCTCTCCGTGTCTAGTCTGATCATACATTATTGATTGGGTCTTTACAGCAGATGCACCTGCACACGGCTCTGGTGACACAATAGGGAAAAATTAAGATGAGGGTCAAAGCCAAACAATGTGTGTCCCTATGTCCCAGTGTGTGTAGGTGTTTCAGTGTTCATGTGATATTGTCCAGCAAATGTAATTCAGCAAGTTAAGAACATTTAATTAATCGTGAAAGTACCGTTTAATATTTAGACATTTGGCTGTATCATATCAGAAAGAATGAAAGAGAAAGAAAGAAAGTAATAGTTGACAAATGAACAACTGGAATACGAATAAAACAGATTGGACAGTTTTGCAGTGAAGTGATACCCAGTGGTGGTATTGAGTCTTAGCCTAGGGGAATTGGTTCTTTGGGATCTGTGACTGGGAGGTGTATATTTCCCCATCTCTGGTTTCCACATGTCCCTGTATACGTCTTCAAAAACAGTGATAGGAGATGACACTCCCTGTGTGTGTGTGTGTGTGTGTGTGTGTCAGCAAGAGAAACTGAGCCTGATGTACTTTGACTGATACTGCCAGTATGTCCATGACCAGTGCGCACATATTGACCTGCTGCAGAATACGCATCACCAGAGATATGAAGAGAAACAATGTGACATCACTACCTCAGACAACCCACGGTGACAGTAATGATATGAAACAGCAACCTGTCCGCATGGACACCAGTGGGGATGAAGAGGAGAGTGACAAGAACAAAGAAAACCAGTTAGTTTGTCAGGTGTGCTTCGTACTATATCCTGTCCCATCCATGTGTCCGTTCGATAACCCCCCCCCCCCCCCCCATCCTGTAGGGGTCAGTGTTGAGTGGGACACACAAGTGTGTAGGAATGTGTGCATACTCCTCCACTACAGTCTCTTGTGAAATGGTCAGATGAGAAGCCAGCCCTACATGTACTTTACCACGTTTTTCCTATATGCTTGTTTCTTTAGTCTGAAGCTCACCTGCACTATATTGTTGTTGAAGACAAGGAAGGGACATAACAGACCAAGGCTGTGTGCACTGAGAGAAGGTCCTGTCCCCTTGGTTTCAAAGCCGTGTATATTAGGGAGGGAGGTTCGATGATACAGTATCTAATTTTCAACTTGAATGAATGGCATCCTGAAGCTTGTTTCTGGGCTGTCAGTGCATGATAGTGTCTGCATTTCATTATATGATTGTACAGTATGGTATTGTATGGGTTTGGGTATGCATGTAAAAACTGCATATTGTAAATACTGAGTGTTCAAGTATAAACTGCGTAATGCCTGAGCAGAATGCATTTTTCTACAAGTTTACAGGAAATCCATCATTTTAAGATGAACTAGCCTATTTTTAGCCACACATGCCCACATGCCCCATTGTTGTGTATGTCTTAACTCTTTTTAGGTGTAATTTATGCCAAAAACCAGAATAGCTATAAATAGAAGAATCTTTGGGCCAGTCT
>JAODUG010048655.1:0-15921 GCA_027564795.1 Aphredoderus sayanus
GAGAGAGAGAGAGAGATTAGGACAAAATGATTAATCAAGATTTATTGCATCATTAATCGTAAACTTGTTTTTGAAGCATTTGTAGAATCAGAAATATCCTCCAAAAAATAGTTTTAAAAATACTTGTGCTTCCTCCACCCCCTTGTCCCACCATGTAACTTTGTTACTTGCCTGAATTGCTGTTGTAATATTTATATAGGGCCTATAGGCTACAGTATTTGTGATTCAACATGACTGTCCTGAAACATGTATAATATTATGTTAATAGGCCTCTAGAATGCAATGAGTAAATTACATAGAACTGTAGGCAGTGGGGGTAAAATCCTGATAGCTAATTTACAGCATGGGTGACACAAGGGGTCATAGGAAAACCTACAGCATCCAAACAAAATTAGTAGCATTAAATGAACATTATCCTTGACAGCCCTTTTTCTTTGCCATTTCACAAATATGTTGCATTCCTGTGCCGTCCATGTCCAAATGTAAGATCACAGTGTGCAAGTGTGTACAGTATGAGAATGTATTAGTACATTTCCTCCTTCTATGTCTCCCTTCTCTGTCTCTCTGTGTACTTCTGCTGGATGCAAAGTGCACCTGTGGTACCGGCTGTTCCCAGTCCTGCCAGTGCCTTGGCAGCGCAGACCAAATGTCGACGAATAAGAAGTGTGATTAAATATCAAATACACACTGGCATGGCAGCCAGGTGTTACTAATGCCCAAGTGGGTGCACACACACCATTTACTGAGATGCAGAAGACAACCAGGCAATGGTCAGTGGAGCAGTGTCAGTACGTTTTCTTGTAAATATTGGCATAACCATTTACATAAAATAATGAATTTGAATGACATTCCGATAACTAGAAAAAAAGGGTTGTGCATATGGTAGCCTAATAATGTTGTATAAATAACATGACCTGAAATTACTATTACTTTTTTATATTCTTAATTAAATGTCCACTCTTATGTCACAGTAAATATTAACTTGTAGCAATTTTAACTGAACTGTTGCTATTTCTAGATTTACTGATGTCTCTTCTCTAAAAGTCCTTATTATTCTCTATCACTGCCTTATTTTTCTTGGACCGTGTAATAAACATGCTGTGAACTGCAATCGTCTGTAATCAAGCATACTTCAATGGAGTACCTGGCTCTTTAGCATTAGCATCAGCTGACACATATCACGGTCAAGCTGAAGAGACACAAAAGCCCTTAAAATGTCAATCGATGCTTGACACATTTTAAGCATCAATCACACTATGGAGTTTTGAAACATACCGATCACATATTAATTATTGTATAAACCAGCTTGTACCAGCTTGTTATATTCATCAAGCCGCAGTGATTAGCAGCAATAAAAGAAGCTGCTTTGCATGCTATTGTATAACCCCGCTTGCTAGAAGCTGTTGCAGTATAGCTCTGGGAAATACCACTGCAGCAGTTTCTCAGATTTTACTATCAATAATTACCTATTTATATTGAATGTATTTATTTACATAGTTATATAATGTTTTATTTTTGTTATAGTACATTTACATATTTACAGTATATATTTATATTATTCTATTGGATTCAATGTTCAGTGGTCTCTTGTTTTAAGAGACCACTGAGTTGTATTTATGGAGGGAAAATGCACATTCCCTTTTAAAATGCTAGTATGTAAGCTCATTTCAAAGGTAATTTTCAGACTGTAGACTTGGGCTTTGTTTCATGCATAATTCCTGAGCAGAACTAATGTTTTGTCTCCAGTCTCTTGTTGAGCTGTACGACTTGTGGCTGTGATGGACATGATTAAGTGTGTTTACGGGCCTTTGCTCTCCCAGTATTGCCTATACCTTTAAAGGTTTAGCACCCTGTCGCAGCCCAGCTTTAATGGGGCGTCTCGGGATTTCTCCTTAGGCGGTAACGAGATATGAAGATTTGGTACCGGTGGGTGCTCTACCAGTCCATCAAAGCGGTATGATCCGCCATTATCCTGTAAGCTAGGCTGGGATAAGTATGATTAGCCGTGCGTGAAGAACTTATATGAGTTTAACAAGCAAGACCAGATGTGCTCTTGGTTGCGCATGCTACTACATTTATCAAAGTGAAATGTGTAAACTGTACAGTGTGTAACATTTAGATACACTGTATGTATCATATGCAGATAGGCAAGTACTGTAAATGTTGGTAGGTGTACATATTTCACCTTATGAGCCCACTCACTCTTTGTAGACAGACACACACACTTAATCACACCCTATCATGCCGCATCATTTACCTTCCTGTCATGCTTACTGCTCCAATCCCTCATATCTGTCTGATATGTCCCACATCTACACACCCATCATCCACCTGTACGCATGTCATATTTTAAAGCAAACCTAGAAAAACCAAGAATCTGCTGGGGAGAGAAAATAGTTCCGCCTGTGTTGGCCTTTGAGGTCCATCTATCGCGCATATACATGTAAAGGGTCAGATCTTGCACAAGTATATTTATTGCTTCCAGTTGTTATTCACCTGTGCATCATATGATATACATATACATTGTCTCTATACACAAACACACACTGACACACGCACACAAACAAATGCAATTCTTGAACTGTAAAACAACGAAAAAGGGAAATGAGTTCCTTTGTTAACCAGGTGCCCTTTAGGTAAACCGCTAGTGTGGTGGTGGAGTTGGGACTTGGGGAGGAGCTGCTGAGAAACATATGGTGAGCAGCTGGTCTTGTGGAAGGTGTGGGGAGACTGGATGCATGGAGGAAGGAAGTAAACCAGTGGGATTGGGGATCACAGGAGTTGCTCAATGCCGGCACTGGTAGAGCCCCCTGTAAAATTGATGGAATAGAATCTTGTTGCATACTGATGTTTTTGACTTTCAAGTGAATATTTATACGGCATTGACAGCGCACAGGCTGATGAGGTTAGTCACAGACAAGGTCAAACACATAATGGACTAATTAGATTCAGCCACTTTATCTAAACGGATGCTTCATAACGCGGGACGGTGATAATAGCTAATTCCTTCGTTATAATTAAAGCCCCTTGTTGTATAATTTGACTTGTTCTGACTGAAGGTCTGTTGATAGTGACTGCTTGGTCAATGGAGCGCGAGGAAAGAACAGGAAAGTCTAGCATGACTGATTGATAATGCAAGGTGATAAACTGTGTAAACAGCCATTTGTATTCAGTGTTATGGTCCTCAATCACGCTTTTCAGGCAACATATTTCTATAGTTTTCTTCTGAATATGGGAAAGAGCTTTGGAGAGAAGAGAACAGGAGGCAAAGAATGAAAGAATGAAATAATATTTCTGTAATTTCTTGTTCCTGTGGGTAAACTAGAAATTGAATGTACAATAATAGTGTATACTGTACATAGTATGAAGAAAACTATGGAAACACATTAAGGCAATTCAATATATACTGAGAAAATATGTCAGATGGATTGAAATGAAAAAATATGTAATACTTAGTATGTATACCATACAATGTGTATGGGTGGTCAATATACATAATATTTCAGATGTTCAGATGATAAATAAAATGTATTAGAATTTTGAATTAGAAACAAAATCCAGTCTATAAAATGCAGCTACGGAAGTTTATTTTAATGATGTGTGGATTCACACAATGGTTGACAATGATGTGATGTGATATTTAGTGTTCTTGGAAATTGTGATCCATGAATCGTAATCATTCATAAAAATAATCCAACATATCGTTCGTTCCTCAAAAGGATTTCTTGTGATTCACAGGGTCTAGAAAACGGGATGACCAAAATGCACTTTTAAATCTGTGTCCCATTCCTGAGCAGTTGCTTGCTACTCATCTAGCCTGATCGAAAATGTGATTGTGATTACAGTGTGCATCTCCAGTCTACAATCTTTCTCCACAGGCTGCTGATATTGTGGGACTTCTTACTGATTGCCCCCCTCTGTTTTTCTTCTAAAAAGACAACTGCAACACAAGCTGAACTGACTAGATGCATTGTGTTCACCAGTTGATAACCACTTGTGTTGATTATATTTGGGACAATGTTCCAGCTGCATCCACTTTTTCCTTAGTAATTAGTACTATACTGTAGGTTCCATTTGAAGAGGTTTAGAGATGATAACACTGGCAGGCCTTGGATGTGTCGTTCAAAGATAAACTGTTAAAGGAGCTATACAATATTTTGTTCCCTTACAGTATACAGTATACTGCATACACAAAAGGATTTGCTACTGAAAACTGACTTGCTTCTTTTAAAATAGTTGGAAAACTGTGTGTGCGGGGTTGGGCGAATTTCAGGGAGGGGGTGGGGGATATGAGTTGAGGGTAAGGTGATGCTCACAGTCAGGTGCTATAGATACAGTAGTTGTCAGGTGAGGGGGGGGGGGGGCTTGGTGCGTACTCATATTTGAAACAAAGACAATGTTGTTACTCTAACATAGTTTCAGCCTCTTCCGTCCAGCACTACGACACATAAGCAACTTGTACTGAACCTCTGACACATACTGTACACTGTACCTCTGTAAGCTCACCAACACTATCATGATCAATGGATGTTTATGCTTCATTCAGCATAAGTTTTATGTCTGACTTGGTCATTGAGTTATGTAGTTGGTCGTCATGATTGTCAATCAAAAAACCTCTCCTGTCAAGCAGGCGGATCTTGATGCAGTTGGCATGGTGTCCCAGACAGACCTTACGTGAGTAAAGACTGGTTCTGCAAGTCACAAATGAAACTCAATTTCCCCTTTAAGTATGGATTAAAGTGGATGGTGGATGGTAAAACATTACAGCAATACAGGATTTCATATTGGCTGAAGGCAGACGGGAATGATTAATGAGTACTAACAGGAGGATGTTTGGAATTTTGGAATTACATGTCATATAAGGACTGAGTAGACGCAAATGAAGTGGAACAACCAGGAAAAATACTGAGTGTGTGTGCTGAGAAAGAGAGAGAGAGAGAGAAGGAGAGAGAACTCTCTCTCTCTCTCTCTCTCTCTCTCTCTCTCTAGGCAAAAGAAGGCAATGACTAGAAGGTACTGTAGTAGATCTTAAATCTCAGTTTGTTCAATATATTGGCCTGTCATTGATATAACATTAAGATTATGTGTGAG
Source organism: Aphredoderus sayanus (assembly GCA_027564795.1). Lineage (NCBI taxonomy): Eukaryota > Metazoa > Chordata > Actinopteri > Percopsiformes > Aphredoderidae > Aphredoderus > Aphredoderus sayanus. The sequence goes on from JAODUG010048655.1 coordinate 5,092, forward strand.
GGAATGACACACATACACACATACACACAGAAAGGAGCCAGAGGATATTTTGATGAAATGTTTAATACAAAGGGAGGAAGGCAAACGTGCATTTTAAACAAACACGCCTTGCAGAAAATGAAATGACTAGCATTTTAACATTTCTCCTGAAAAAAAAAAAAAAAAAAACAATAACACCCCTAACCTGCATCAGAACATGAAAAGTGAAATTAGGCCCTGTTGGGAAAATGTTACATCAACACTTTAAGCAACTTGAACTCAACAGACAGGACAGAGAATTTATTTTGGCACATCTGCAAGTCAAATATTGCAGCTTTCTCTGTGCAGGGATGTTTGTATGTACAGTACAACGAATATGCCTTATCAGAAATGTTGGAGCAGACAGGGATTATCCCACATGATTGTAGAGCAGTTCCTTAAAATACTTTTTGCCAGTGATGACATATTATATCTAACCCTAACATTTATAGTTTCACTCATCAAAATCAGGTAGTCACTGTTGTGTGTGATAAGACTGAAGGTTTTAAGGTGGAGTCAGGGAATGTGGAGAAAGATTGTTGATATTTGATCTCGAAAAAAAAACAACCTCTCCCTTCAATGCCATATGATGCTCTCTCAGAAGCTGTCCACATTGGACACCCATTGCCATGCCTAGGTTAGTGTTGTGTGGTGTTCTGCACCAATTTGTGTTCCGTATACACGGCTGTCTAGAAACACTGGATTATTTTTTCAGCTCGCCCACAGAATGGACAGCTAGCGGATTGTGAGGAGATATTCACTGAATTTGACAAAAAGTGTATTAGCTTAAAATCACTGACTCTACCTTTAAGGTTGCAGCTCTTTGGGGTCTTATAGAGTTTCGAGTACAAGGTGCAACACATGCCTAACTAGCCTCGTGAGAGCTGGCCCCTGAACTTGCGACCTCCACATTCTGTTCTTTTTGCTTGTTACACACATTCTCAATAGAGAGCCAAAGTAAAACAGGAACGTTTAGAATGTTCAAGTTCTAGAAGTTACGAAAGCTGTGTTCCGATTTTTCAAACCGATTTCGAATAAACGTATTCCTGAAAAGTAATTGCAATTTATTTAATGTAGACAGCAAAATTCCCCCGTCAAAACTAGTTACATCTGTTGTTTACACAAAATGTCCATTGTCATGTAACATCAATGGTTAGTTTGTATTGGTTGAACCCTGAGCGAAAATATGGGAAATCAATCTTAAAGCAATGAAAACAAGCACTTTTGCATTATGTGGCTATGGTGGTATTTTGTAAAACACTTTCAAAATACTTTTTTCTGTGTATTTTATTTGCAATGCGCTTAATAAGACTTTAAGGCTTTTTACATTAAGCTTTCTCAAGCGGATTATGCTCACTTCAGTAATATAATTATTATTTATTCAGCTGGTCAGTCTGTCCATCTTGCTCGTTTAATCACCAGCGTAAAACTGTTTTGGAATAACGTCTGAAGATCCTAAATGTTGCATCACCAAGCAGCACTACAATGATGTTACACACTGACAACATTGATTAGTTTCATGTTTAACGAATCTTGATAGAACATGGATTTATTCATGTTATTATAGGTAAATATTTCATATTAGAAACATATACTGTAGTATGTACATTTTAGGATATTCTCAGAACTTAGCATCAGTTCTCAGACATCAGACAACACGGCACCGTTCCTCTGACTAAAATGCTTCAGGTCTAATATAAAAACATTGTACTGGACCTTAGACTTGACAATTAGGCATCAGGCAAAACGACATCAGACAAAAAGCCTTCAGGCGAAAAACATCAGACCAAACAATCTCAGACATAAAGCCATCAGGCGAAAGGCATCAGACAAAAATGCATCTGCACTGCCCATTAGACTACTTAACATTTTATGATTTATACGTGTTATGTGTTCTGATTATCAATGAAACCACGAGTATGATCAAGTCCCTCTGTGAATACCTCTGTGAAATACACTTAATTTATGTGTTTGAGTTTGTTCATTTGCTGATATTAACATCAGGAGGAGGAGAGTTGCACAGATAGGGCACACGGTGATGAGGTGAACACCCTGCAGACCTGTAGGCTGCAGGGACCCACTTATCTGTGTGTTCATGCAGTGCTGGTGAAGTCAGACAGTGTGAAATTGCAGGATAGTGAATGCTGAAGTGAAGCAATAGAGCCCATGTTTGTAAAGGTGCACATAGCGGTAGTGCTGATTTAGAGCCAGAAAGCGGGTCCAATCTATTATATGTGATCTCAAAAAGCAAATGCAATTCCCACAGTGAGTGATTATTCAGATACATCACAGTCTATCTCTAGTATATGAAAAACATTAAACATATTTTTATGTACACTAAGTACATTTTTAACTAAATGTTTAAAATGTTACATAACATTATACATTTTAAGCAGAATGTTTAAAATGTACTATCACGATATTAACACTGAAAAATACAGTCAGTTCTGTCCAGTGGGCAAGCAATGTCATGTAGCCTACTGTAGCTGATTATTCTTGTATTTATTTGCTGTGTTGTCTCTACCAACCTGGGTGTAGTCAGCATAGACTACAATATTTGTCCTTAATCCTTCTTGCTTTTCTTCTTGTTTTGCTACCTTGCATATTTGCAGTATGCAACATTCACTTAACCTCGTAGGATTAGCAGAAACCCATTCGCAAAGACTGCAGTGCACCCTTGTATGAACTACAATAGCTAAGCAGATGGGCTGTCAAATGCAGGTTTTCATTCTAAATTAACATATCCTTTTCATTTTTAATGAACTAAGTGGGATATTGCCTTATGTATATTATGTATTATGTTAAGTAATCCTTCAACTTCACACACATCAATACACATTCAACTGCACACACACATACATAGATTCAGGGTGGCCAGATGGAGAGAATTTGATTTCCCTATCCAAGGATGCAAGCTGTGGCTGACACGCAAACAAATACGCACACACAAACACTAACACACACTGTTAAATAGCCCTTGCAATATTACCATGATGACACCGTCATAGGAGAAGTCTGAGCAAGCTGGAGCTCAAGGCTCTCATTGTACTAAATCTTTATTTGGGCATCATCTATGCCTTGTGAACAGGAAATTGGATGACAGTGTCTTCAGTAAATGCTGAGCAGGAAGCTCCCAGACCCCATTCAACAAGTCTCTATCATTCACTTCCCCATTTAGTTGAGGGTAGTATTTCAAACTAGAGATTAAACACATTTAGCATTGCGTTTGGATTACAAATTTAAGGTGGTCAGGGATGCTGGAAAAAGACTGTTGATATTTGAACTAGAACTAAACAAAAACACCGGTACCTTTAATGCTATAAGGGTGCTCCCCAGGAGTTTCTCCCAACGCATTGGACATGCATTGCCAAGGCTAGGATATTGTTGTGTGGTGCAGTCTACACCACTATATTTGTGTTCCCATTTTGCAGAGCCAGAGCTGTCCAGAAACAATGTGTAGAACGGGCAGCTGGATTTTCACTGAATTTGAAAATAAATGTCTAGGCTTACAATCGCTGACTCTGCAAGCTGCAGCGCATAATCAATTACTTTTCTTCTAATTCAATATTATTTTGGTTGTTTTGTGTTTTTTATTCTCCATGCACTGCAGTCATATTAACCCAGCTCTGAGTCTGACTCTAACTCCCACTGCACAGCATTGAAAACTGCTAATAAATAAATAAAAAAGCAGTCAAGGAGTTGAGGGTTGGGCATGGATGGGCTGAGAAGGGGGTCCCTAACATTAACTTACATATTTCATGACGTACCAGCTTGTAAGTAAGTAAGGGCCTGGGATGATTTTAAACAGTGATGGCATGAAGAATACAATTTTTAATTCTGTCCACATTTAACACCAGAATTGCACAGTTCAGTACTATAATTTAATTCACAGCACAAACACACATTTTAGGGTGCAGTTACACTTTAACTGTATACAAATATGCGTTTTATAAGCTTTCATAGATATGATATTAGAAAATGATTGTTTGAGACATTCTAAAATGAGTGTTTGAGATATTAAAAAATGAATGTAATCGCCAGATTTAAGACAGTGAAAATATTATTAATATATGGTAAAAGTTTTAAAATTAAGAATTTAATTTAACAAAAACAGTTGCCTTATTGCAATATTGGTGTGTGTGTGTGTGTGTTTTAATTACTATTATTGTTTTTGGGCCATGGCATTTTTACCATAGACAAAATTAATGAACCTGTATTTTATATACGACGGGTGTGCCACCTGCTGGTGCGTCATCGCTGCCCTGACCAATCATGTCGCGGTACCTCCGAGAGACGCTCTCTGTGCGCCCTTGGAGATTCCACCGCGCTCGCGCTCAAGAAGATCCGAGCCTTGGCGGAGCTCAGACTCGTGCGCAGGCTGCTGCAGAAGGTGCGAGTGCGCCAGGCTGCACACACAGGCAGTTCTTCCACTGTGACTTTAGTTTGGACTTCTTCGTTGCCGTGTCAAACGTGGAGCCGAGGCATTTGGATTGAACACGCTCCCTGGTGTAGTTACTTGCACTCATGCTGAATCGCCCCATCGATGAATGTCTCGAGGTAGGTGAAAATCAGGCTCAAGCACGTGTCTTTGACCCCTTGAAGTGTATTTATCATGGCATAATTTTGCTTCGCTGTAGAACTAATAATGAAAGAGCTTGATTTGGTGACCGGCCCACAACTCATCAGCTGCGGCGCGCATCAGCCTAATTCCATATTCGAGAATTACTTTGACGTGTTGACACGTTTTAGCCCACATACAGAATAACATGCATTCGTTTGCTCTGTAACTGTGCAAATTGCGGATCAATAATGTATCTGTGTATGCAAGTTGCTGGACTGCACTTGCTGCTGCTGCTGACCAGGTCAGTCTCCGTGCCGTGATACAGTTCTATGCTCGTGCAGTGGCCACTCTCTGCTCAACGCCCTGCTCTAGTATAGCTATATATATTCTTCTGTGGTTTTGTTTTCGTAAAATAAAGTACAGAATGCTGTTTTTCAAGCACAGCAACATTACTCAAGTTTTCTGACAGTGCAGAAACTGAATGTTTTAATTACATATGTCGTCTTTAAAGAGCTGTATAAAGTTAATAGATAGTATTATATTAATGTATTGATTTATTTAGAGTTGGATATCATCTAAAGCATCTCCATAAGCAGACAAAAAGAATATAGGTTGTGTCCTTACATGGCAAATGGAAGGGTTTCATCAATTGGGGTAACTTGCTGTTTATTTGTGATGTCCATAGATGGAAATGTGAAGGAATGTTCCCTCTAGGGGTACACTGACATTGTACTGGATAATGAGTAAGCACAGAGAGAATGGCATCTGTGCCATGTTACAAATATTTTCATTTTACTCAATGAGTGTAATATTTTATCACAGAGGTTATGGAGTGAGAGTTTGACAATACAGTAGCCTAATATCAACTTAAACTCAATAGTAATATGCTGTGTATATATAAATACATCAACATGTTTTTAGATCACTATATCAACACAGACACTGTTAGGGAATTGTACAGTCAAGTTTATTTATCATTCTGTATACATGGTCTGTTAACGCTAGAGCAGTCTGTGTTTGTGGAAGACTTTTCACCGGCTGGAGTAGGGGGAAAGTGAAGGATACTTAAGGGAGAGAACAAGATGAGAGGATAAGAGGAAAAGAATAACAAGATGGAGCAGGCAGTGGGGCCCTTATGACTTGATAGTGTATGTACTGCAGTCAATATCTGTAGACTAACGTTTCTCAGGTCTTGGTGATAGATGGCAGGATCCCACAGCTGTATTGATTTTTGTTTTTACGTTTACCTGCTGGATAGATGCATGCCCACAGGTGTACTGTAGGCTCCAACAAATTTGATTCTTGATATGGTATATTTAATCTTGCACATGAATAGAAAGAGAAATGGAAATGCTTACTGAAACAAAAAATCATAGTGAGTCACATAATGTAGTACAAGTCTGATATCTGATCCTGCGTATATTTACTACTACATCGTATCATATCAGTGGTACTGTATCATATTTTGAGGACATTTTGAAAATAATCTTGTAGTCAGTAATATATTCACATTAGAGGGAGTTGAAGCCTGAAATACAATGTAACCTCATACCATGAACCTAATTTGAATTATCTAATGGGATATTGAGCATGTTATTTTGTGATAGGCCTATATCTTGATATGTTATATGGTTACTGTCGCCCAGCCTTTCTTTAAATATCTTCTTCAGTTGCTTTAATAGTATAAATATTTATATGTAATAGAAATGTCGGTTGTTAGGAGATTAGAGTGGCCAGTCGGTTGGCTAAAAAAGACATCATCCTTATTCATTCATATTGCATGCTTTACTGTCACAAAGGCTTTACTGTCACAACCAAAACAGCGGACAGCATAACCCTTAGCATAGGCCTTATAAGCCTTAGCATATACCCTGGCAGCACAAGACTGCTTTTCGAGAAGGCAGTAACACAGTGATGGCTATTTTACCGGCGTCAGCTGGACAAACAAGACCAGCTAACTCCCCATTGGGTTTCATTAGGGCTCATCTTGATGTTAAAGCCTTTTTAATCCACTTTCACAGCCACGCAGAGCACAGCAGATCAGCACACTGTACCCATCTTTAAAATGCATCTGAGCACATTGCTCAAGCAGAAACGTATAACGAAAACTGGCCTCCACCGTACTGAGATGCTGTTTGATGGGGATTCTATATGCATTCTGCTCTATTTTGTTTTTGTGCTGACTTGATCTGTTCTTGCCACATGAACGTTTTTGTATAATAGCAAATCTGCGAGTTTCGGGCTTGGTTGGAAAGGTTTGAGAAATGTGAGATTTGAGTTTGCCGAATATGTGGAATATTTGTGGGATAGGCCGTGTGTTTTTTTTTTTATGATCAACACTTGGTGGTTGGTTAACAAATGCTTAGATACTGTATGTGCACGTTTTCAGTACGTGAATATTGAATAGCCTACATTGATTTTGCAGCTGTCTCGGCTCACTGACCTAATATGACCCTCACAGGACCTATTCATCTTACAATAATATCTGCGCAAGGCTCTGTGTATTGGACTCATGATTAGCTACAGAAAGTGTCAATAGAGAGCCTGCCAATGAGCATTTATTGGCTTACCTTGACCATAAACTCACCAAATAGACGTAATCTTTTACAATCACCTTTGTTAGAAAATTACTATCAGCCACGATCTTGCCTGAACCGCACACATTTCTCCTTCTTCTTCTCTCTCTCTTTCTCGCTGTCTCTCTCACTCTCTCTCTCTTTCTCTGTGTATATATATATATACACAGTATATACACTCACCCATTGTTCACCAGGAAGTAAGTATGCTGCCTGATTACAACAAGGCCTTATGAGGTGACTGTCATAACTCTTCATCTTTCACCCTGCTGCTGTCGTCCCATGTTCCCAGGACCTGCCTAGCATCACAGGCACAGATGTTGGCAGCCGTTCGTCCCCTAATGAAGGGCCTGGCTTCTTGGCGATGTCTCTGCCGAAAATACTTCGGAGCGCAACAGCTACAGCCGTGGCACGCTGTTGAATTGAACAGTGTGTTTTTTGTACGAGTTCATGAAAAGGCATACAGTAGGCATAGTACTTTATACAATATATAACAGGAGGACATTATCCAGTTGAACAAAACAAACATACTTTACAAACTGATTTTTATTGGCGCATAGGTAAATAATGTATTTATGTATTCAATCTAATGAAGAACTGAATTTTTCATTACCTTTTCATTACGGTTATTCGCAGTAATTGCGGCTGTATCAATGCAGCGGGAGCTTTTATAGCTACCACAACGCATCTGTTAAGGTGTCATGCCCCTCATTTACTGACCTTTGCATGTCGGCAGAGGCATAGCATGATCTGCCCCGCACCGGGCTGTTAACCACCGCAGCTCTATGTTTGCCTAAGGATATTGTGCATGATCAGTACACAGACATTCACACACAAATCAAGATAATGGTGATTTGGTTCAAAGGTCAGGTATTTGGCAGAATAGGATAAAGGTTTTATAGTCAGAGCGGTGCCTTTACAGTACATACCAGCCGAGATACTTCCTTTTAACTCAAAGTAAAGGGAAGTGGTTAAGTGTACTTTGTGGTATAGGGCCCCTCACAGACTATGATCCATCAATGCCAATACCTCGCAAGATTAATGGCTGTGTTCACCATATGGTGCCAGTGGGAAATTATTTCCGAAGGAAAACCAAAATCCACAACTAGTTCCAACTATATTAATTGTGTTAAACGTTGTAGGAAGTAGAACAGTGTGTTAATTGTTCATTGTTAAGTGTGATGTGGTTGGAGATGAACTCAACCAGGAGGGGTCTGCAGACAGCTTCTACACTGAGGGAATGTTTCCTCTGAAATATTCGTCAGATGGCACCTTGCAATTTGACTTATGACACCTCATATGGCACCTCATTTAGCATGTGCCACCCCAATCTCCTAAAGCAAGGTGGTCCCTGTCTCTGTTGCTACAATGGTGATTGAAGGGAATGAATCAGGACCACAAATCTCACCAAATGGCTTGCCGGAGCATTATGGACGTTCACCCCTGCTGATTCCTCCCCACACAGACCCTCATAGCACAGCGTTAATAGCAGTGCACTTTTCAAGTTTTTAAAGTGGACATTCCATGCGCCTTTAAACATGTTGACAGTTCATTACGGTCTCAATCCAATGTATTTGACGTGGTTAGGTGAGAATATTGCATACATTATGTGGAATAGCACCGTATTATTCCCATTTTGAACATGGTCGCAGAAAACTTTCAGTGACTGTTGCTTTAAATCCAACAAGCCACTGCTCACCCCGCCCCCTCTTCCACGTAATGTGCTGACGTAAGGCTAAACTGCATTTAGGGAGTGTCCAAATCCATTTTGCCAGTTTAACGGTAGATACAACAGTTGATGCCAGGTGCATGGTTCAAAGGGGTTGTACTTACGCTCTTCATTATTCATGGGTGTATTTTGGGCATAGCAAACAATAAAGCAGTCAGAGTATCATCTCCCAGTCACTTTAAAAATCCATGTGTGGTTGCACCTTGGCAGATTGCTATAAAACCGGCGGGATTGTGAAAGCTTGCAAGCAGACCAGCGAGATTCCACCAAGATTTTCAAAAATATGTTGATTAGACTACACGTAATATTTTACATTGTGCTCTTTAAATGTTTCATCCTTTGCACGTGTGTGCCTTTATTTTAATTTACTTTAGACCAGGTTTTTGTTGGTCAATCACGCAATCACTTTCCGATTCCTCAATATAGCGATGCTCCAAAAAAGACCACACCTCATCACCAACACGAGCACTGAAATTGGCACTAGGCGCTAGTGCTATTTAAACAACATGGGTGTGGGATGGGAAAATGACAACTCTAAAACTAACTAAGACACTATCGACCTTACTTTGCGCCGCTTTGCATTTGGTGTAAGATAGGGCCCATATCTTTGCTTTTATCACAGACATAGATTAATATGTCTTGGCATTATATGACTGATCATTGATACAGTAAAAACAGCTACAACTCGCACTCCCGTAGACGGAAGTCAGTCCTAATCGGAGCATTATCAAACAAACTAAAGAGCTTCTACGTAGCAAGTATGCACTTTTCTAATTCGCCTGTTTCTCCGCCTCTTTTCCTTCTATGGCCAGTACAGACCGGAAGGTATCAGACTTTGAAAAGCCCAGTACTTCTCTAAATCACATCAACATAACTATTATAAAAAAAAGAATGGAATTACTTCTTTGACCTTTATTAAACCAGGTGTGTGTCATTGAGATATGGACTCTCATTTGCAAGCAAGTTCTGTCCAAGGTAGCCACATAAGAGCAAACAAGTTACAGACAAATGTTCCATAATCATCATTGTGCCTGAGCACACTGGTAATAGAAAATGAGTCAGTGAGCATCAGCCAGGGATTTATTTTTCACTTCTGGTCACCATGGTCAGGGATTAGAATGCTCTCTCCCTCTCTGTGCTCCGTGTTTTAAAGGTTGTCCATTTGAAGGTCTGTCTACTTTGAAGGTATCATTGTCAGAGACAGCGGAAAACAAGCAGTACCTGAGCCATTTTCAAGTGCTTGATATGAGCTGACAGACAACCCATACACCTGTTCTAGGTTAACACCTGGTTATCTTGGCTGTGGGCAAATCCCCCCTTAGATTGGCAAAACAGCAGACTTTCAGCTTGCCTTGAACTAGCATGAGATGGTTAGTGACTGTCACCCAAATAGCACATCTGTCAGAATATATCCAGCTGATGGAGCAATGGCAGCCGGCTCTTGAGAAACACCACTCCTAGTATAATGTTTCTCCATTGTCAATCTCATTGTGCTTGAGTCGAGCTGGCAGTAGGACCGTGTGACTGGCGGAGCAGAAACCCAGCGTTAGACATTAAGGCGGAGAGACGCCTCATTAACCCATCTATTTCTGTCTCTGTATTTTTTAAGTAGTCAAGGCGAGAACCGGTATCGCCCCCCCTCCCCCCCTACCCTAACCCTAACAAGCCTATGTAGTGATGCACGACGCTGTAAAGTCTGTTCTACTAGGCTGTTCTACAGACAAGCTTGAGGGAGAAAGGACGATATTGACCCACGCTCAGGTGGCTGTGTGCCTCTAGTTTTGTTATCGTTGCTGAAACAGCGAAGCATGCTTGAATACATCGAGCGTGGGTCCACTCCACTGAATTATGACCTCCTCTTCGCGTTAACACCTCATGACTTCCCCATTCTCCTTCTCTCTCTCTCTCTCTCTCTCTCCCCCTCCCTCCCTCTCTCTCTCTCTCTC
>JAODUG010048676.1:0-15918 GCA_027564795.1 Aphredoderus sayanus
TTAGCGCCTTCTATCTGCCACAAAGAGCTAGTGATTTGGGTCATTCTGACCCGGAGTACATTACGAGGGTTAAAAAAGTAAGACATAGCTTACTATTTTAGTGAGATTAACATTATCATCTCAATAATGGACAGCGAATGTAATGTATTAATTATGACATGCTTCATGGCAATGAGAAGGCTCCTATGGAGGTAGATCATGTCCGTGATTGAGCACATTAACATGAAGTTATGCTTAAATATGACCGGGCATAACTGGCTATATTTTTGACTGATTGGCCGATCTCCCGTCAGTGCCATAGAACTATATATAAAGTATGGCAAGGTGTGCCCCCAGGAGTGTTTCTAAAATCAGACATTTAGGGGGTGGAGGGGGGGAAACTAATAAGAATGTGATACAGAAAATGTTATCAAAAATGACAATGACTCCCGTCCTAAAATGCAATAAATCCATGCTTGAAGTAATTTGTATGTTTGTGTTTTTCATCTTTGCATTAGAACATAGAGCAGTTAATATTTTGATTGAATCTGATGTGGTAATGCTCCATCACGTTTTAAATATATACATAATAATAATTAACTTAAATATTTATTATTAATTTCCCCAAATCATTTCTGCCCTAGATAGTGTTAAGTATACTTAAGAGAGTTAAGTATAATAATTTGCTATTATTGAACATCTTTAGATCGTTACTATAGCTTTGCTAGTATTGAAAAAATGAATCAGTTAGCTCTGTGTCTGACCTTCTTGATGTCCCTGAGAGCCACCAGGCCCCAGCCCTTGCCAGCAGTCTTGATGATCTTGGTCTCTGGGTAGAGGCGTTTTGTGAAGTCCTGGTTGCAGCAGCGCTGGCCGCTAGGACAGACCTGAGGGTGGCACTCATACAGCAGCATGCGGTTCAGACACTCCGACTCGAAACCGCATGGCCGCTCATCTGTGGGCTTGCAGTTACACTTGGGGATCTCAGAGATGTCTGCAGTGTAGACCTGCACCTTACCACAGGGTTTGTTCACCTGCACACATGGAATATGGTCACATTCAAATGGGATTTTTAAATGTTTTTAGTTCTCACTGTGTTCATATCCATTTTTAACATTCCTAATGATGCTTTTCTAAACTAGAATTACTAGCGATATTGACGTCACCACAGGACTTCAAGTGCATACAAACAGTTTTAAAACAAAATCACAGTGCCAATCAATCACATTTCAAAAACAGAGGTTACACCAACAGCCAAAAAGGAGGAGGGGGTAGCACACCTTAATGAATTTATATGGAGGTGGTTTGCGGTTGTTTTCCTGCGCCTCTTTGGCCTCTCGCTTCATTTTAATCTCCTTAAACCGAGCCTCAGCCTCCAGAAGAGCTATGGGGAAAAAACCTAAGCGTCCATATTTACATACTGTACATACACACCAACAGCATTTTAAGAAAGCCTTATCCTAAGAGACTTACAATTTGTACATCATCATTATCACCACTATGCATAGAACATAAGCATCAAATGTAACCTCAACCTTTGATAACTACATTAGTTGTCACACAGGTTTGACACTTTGATAAAACGTAACCACAAATCACATGATAGTTGTTTGTACTTCATACAAGTAGTAAGGGTCAGGACCCTGATCCAAGAGGTGATTTTTAACTTTAGTTCATAATGCTCTGAACAAAGATTTCAGATCCTGACCATTCTTAAAGACTTTCCCAATGCCCGTTTTCTGGTGCTTGGATCCACGGTCTCCCTCCATGTATGGGAACACACGGCCCTGGTGGGTCCAGAAGTAGTCCTTGGAACCAAAAAAGAAAACGGGGAACTCTCCTATCTCATGCCGCAAGTTTTGGATGTTGGTGGGAATGTTCCTGGGGTGATGGATCTCTGCAGGCCACCATCTGGACACAGTTTCAGAATTTAATTTTGGAGTTTATTTAACTTTTTTTTCTTTAAATGGCAATAATTTCAGCAAGATATTACAATAACAATAATACTTGATTATATTTTGCCTAAACATTAAAATGTGCAATTCCATGGTCTGTATTGGCCATATAAGGAAAAGAGGCAGAAACAGGTGAAGCTCCTCAGTTTGTTTAGTAATGCTCCTATGAGGATATGACCATCCATAGCCATCTACCATACTATTCAGAAAAAGATTCAAGCTAGAAGGAACTGAAGAAGATCCATGTACCAAAACTGTAAGTAAAAGTTCATTTGATGCTGTGACGTTCAACATTTACATATTTAAGCATTACAGTTAATACGGGGTAGACCTATTTGTCAAGGGTGAGATTCTTTTGGAAGAATAATTTAATGTCCGCTCAAAAAAAGCCTCCCATAGCCTACTACTTAGGCTATGGGAGTGATTTGGGCCAGTTTGACCCAAAGGACATCATGAGGGTGAAGTGCACTGGTGCGATCTGACAGTAATGTATGTTGACCTTGCAGCTCACTAATGTCTTTGGAAGTTGTTCTGGGTTCTTTGGTTACCATACATATTATCCGTCTCTTCGATTTATCATACATTTTCCTCGTTTGCCACAACTTGCCACTTCCAGGGAGGCTGGCTACAAACCTGTGGACCTTACACGTTATAATACAGTGGTGTGATAAAGTGTTTGCCCCCTTCCTGAGTTCTTATTGTTTTGCAGGTTTGTCACACTTAAATGTTTCAGATCACCACATTTAAATATGAACAGTTTTCAAATGAAGGTTGTTGTTTTTTTAAGGGGGGGTGGGGGGATCCAAACCTACATGGCGGTGTGAAAAAGTGATTGCCCCCCACCTTTAAAACAAAAATGAACTGCGGTTAATCTTTGGAAAGCTTAGTTCAATATCTCTAACCACACCCGGGCCTGATTACTGCCACACCTGTTCTAAATCAAGAAATCATGTAAATAGGACCTGCCTGACAAAAGTGAAGTAGACCAAAGGATCCTCAAAAGCTAGACATCATGCTATGATCCAAAGGATTTCAGGAAAAAAATGAGAGGTTATAATGGCATTTCTAAAGCTATGGGACTCCAGTGAATCACAGTTAGATCCGTTATCCACAAATGGCAAAATCATGGAACAGTGGTGAATCTTCCCAGGAGTGGCCAGGCGACCAAAATTACCCCAAGAGCGCAGTGACGACTTATCCAAGAGGTCACAAAACACCCCAAAACAACATCCGAAGAACTGCAGGCCTCACTTGCCTCAGTTAAGATCAGTGTCCGTGACCCTACCATAAGAAAGACTGGGCAAAACTGGTATGCATGGTTCAAAGACAAAACCCACTGGTGAAGAAAAAAAAGAAAAGAAAAAGAACATTAAGGCTCATCTCAATTTGCCAGAAAATGTCTCAATAATCCGTAAGATCATTGAGACATTTTTCTTTTGGGAAAATACTCTACTGGACTGTCGAAAAAGTTACAACTTTTTGGAAGGTGTGTGTCCCATTACATTTGGCGTAAAAAAGTAACAGCATTTCAGAAAAGTAACATCATACCCACAGTAAATGTGGCGGTAGTGTGAGTGAAGAGTTTCTGTGGTAAAACCCCTGATTAAGAATGTCCGGCCATGACGTGACCTCAAGCTGTGCACAATTGGGTTCTGTAGCAGGACAACACACCAGCAAGTCCACCACTGAATAGCTTAAGAAAAACAAAATGAAGACTTTGGAGTGGCCTAGCCAAAGTCCTGACCTGAATCCAATGGAGATGCTGCGGCAGGAACTTAAAATGGCGGTTCATGCTTGAAAACCCTCCAATGTGGCTGAATTACAACAATTCTGCAAAGATGAGTGGGGTTTGTTGGTGTGTGGGCTCATTCCTTTAGTGTCTTTGGTTTTCCATTCTGAGATTGAAGTGGTTAGGAGTGGGTCTGGCGTCCCGGAATTTGTGTTTCGGGGATGTCGGAAATAGGACTCCGGATGTTTGGGCTTGATTTTGTGTTTTCCCGGTGCTGGTTTGTGATTGGAGGGTTGAGATGATGGGTGTTACATAGGGTGGTGATATTATGTTTTTGTTATATATTGTATTGTTAAATGATTTTGTATTGTTTTTAAAAGATATTGTAGTGTGAAGCACTTTTGTTACATGTACTTGTATGACAAGTGCTATATAAATAAAGATTGATTGATTGGGCCAAAATTCCTCCATAGCGCTGCAGAAGACTCATTGCCAGTTACGGCAAACTGTTGATTGCAGTTGTTGCTGCTAAGTGATCCCCCCCCCCCCCACAGAGCCATGTAGGTTTGGACCCCCCCTTAATAACAACAACCTTAATATATATAAGCTGCATTTTGTGTTTACTTGTGTTATATTTGTCTACTATATACATTTGTTTGATGATCTGAAACACACAAGTGTGACAAAAAAATAACTCAGTAAGGGGGCAAATACTTTCACACTAACTGTAGTAGATGGTTTTATAGCCTTTACCTTTAACATGCTTGTCTATCATTTTCTTTCTAATCTCCTGAGACAATTCTCTCCTTAGCTTTCTGTGGTCCATGTTCAGTGTGGTGCACACCATAATACTAGTAGTGACTGCTTTTCACCGTATAAAATGGGGGTGTAGGTTGGTCTAGTGGTCTGAGTGTTTGACTTCCAGCCAGAAGGTTGTGGATTCAAGCCCTGGAGCCGGACTACCTGCAAGCATCCTTGGGCAAGATGTCTAACCCCAATTGCTCCCAGTGGTCAGGTGCTCCTTGCATGGTTTGCACTTCCATCGGTTTGTGAATGTCTAACTATATGACAAATGTACTACATGTAAAGTCACTTTGAAAAAAAGCGTCTGGCAAATGCCGTAAATATAAATGTAAAATAAGCAGACTGATTACAAGTTTGAAGACACCTGTGATGCTAATTAGAGCACACCTTAATTTCCACCCCCCCAATCTTTTCCAGGTGATTTTCATTTTAGCCAGAATTGTGCAGCCCTGCACAAAGCTGGAAAAAGCACGATTTTCTTGCTTAGAATTGAGATCATGATTCTCTCATGATCGAGCTGCAAAAAAAAAAAATAAATAAATAAATAAATAAATAATAATTCTGCTGTCATTGTGCACATTTTACTTCCTTCTGCTCAAGATGTTCTACAGCCAGCAGCCCACCAGCTTTTACAGCGTTTCTCCTGATCTTAATTTGCATGGTGGAAGTGAATTAATACATCTATTACTTGCATGGAAATGTGTGTTTGGACACACCTAGCCATTCAATTAATTCAGTTTCTTTATTTGCATAATCATCTACAGTGTAGATTATGATTGATTGAAGACATCAAAACTATGAAGGAACACATGGAATTATTTAGTTAACAAAAAAGTGTGAAATAAATCAGAATGTGTTTTATATATTTTTTTAATTCTTCAAAAGTAGCCACCTTTTGATTTGATGACAGCTTTGCACACCTCTCATTCAGCTTCATGAGTTTGTCACCTGGAATGGTTTTCAATTACAATATGTGGCTTATCAAGAGTTAAATCATTGTAATAGCTTCCCTTAATGTGTTTTACACCTTCAGATGCATTGTGTTGGTAGACAGTCCTATAAAGTGAACAGTCCTGTTCTAATCAATATTATGGCAAGAACCACTCAACTAAGTCAAGAGAAACGACATGCCATTATGACTTTAACCCTCGTAATGTCCTCTGGGTCAAACTGACCCAAATCACTAGCTCTTTGTGGCAGATAGAAGGCGCTAAACCTAATTCTACAACTCACACACATATGATGTGCACTGCTGGCACAACAAGGTGTGTTTGAAACACAAGGACAACATGAACGGTAAAAGGCACACAAAAAAATTACTTATTTCTTTATGTATTTATGTAAGAAAAATAAATACACTCAGCAATGCCAATTGAAAAGCACAAATCATACACAATCAGATGGCGCCGCCGTGTGGCCAAAAACGAGATTTCCGAGTACATTACGAGGGTTAAGACATGAAGGTCAATAAAGTCCGGAAAATGTCCAGAACTTGAAGTGTCTTATAAATACCAACCTGCGTTGAAATGTGCGTGCGTGCACGAGTGTCATACTCCTCCCAGTGTCGTCCCACATAAATTATTATCCATAACTAGTCAATGCTAAATAACACATGAATATGCAAATTGTCAAAAGGAGCCTTTGTTGGCCTATTAAGGAAAACATGGAGACGTCTACATCAAGAAAGACTAAGTTTGCGGAGTGTGTTAACAAGAACTTCACGAAGTGAAGTATTAAAATAACTTAGAAAAACAAAAAAGTACACCATTTGTCTGGCCTGTTCATAAACGGTGCAGCAATGGTTAACACTGTACAATTGTGCCTCCAAATAAACTAGTCTTGAGTTGAGCCATACCATCGAGCCACTACATTTGTTATAATCATGTCAGCAGTGCAAATGAATTTAACATTTATTATATGGTAATGTTTGCGATTGACAGCTGATTGAGAGAATGCCAAGAGTGTGCAAAAGCTGTCAAAGCAAAAAGAATCTAAAATATAAAACATTCAATAGTAGCTCTATTTTTATAGAAAGTCTATCTCCCCTACAATAGTAGGCTAGGCAGGCCTACTGCATTGTTCGCAGAACACAAACATTTACCAAATGGCTGTTCCAAGACATTGGATTGGAAAATGACAGAATATCAAATAGCCTAGCCACAGTATATGCTGTAGCTTCATTAAATAACTAGCCTACTTAAATAATTAATAATAAAGTTACACGATATAGGCCTACTCGGTAAATCTCCCGTTCTCATAGTGATATGCTATAATCACATCAATCAATTTTTATTTTTGTTACCAAAAATGGGCTATAAAAAAATAAACTAGGGTTGCAAGCAACACTGGGCGGGCCCTCGCAACGTCATGGACGCAGCCCTGAATTGTCACGAGCTTTGGACGCAATGGAGAAAAATTGCAATTCCTGTCGCCGGTAGCTGGCACAATGACTATAACCCCTAAATGACATATAGATATCTGAGACTGTTATCCAACATATGAAATTTGGAAGTGATTCCACCCTGTACAGTAAAGTTACAACAACTTCTTGTTTCACAGCGATGGAGGGACACGCCGTTAAACAAAAGCTCACAAGCTCAAAAGCATAACATCATTTATTTCATAAAGCTAGACTGGAACATGACATTACATGTAAATCAAATAATGAATGTAACACAAGACTTATTTCCTGTTGCCAGTAGGTGGCGCTATGACTATAAGTCATAAATTGACAGGTGGATGTGCTGAGGCCAAGACTCTTAACCACCATCAGAAATTTGGTAGTGATATGATAAGGTACAGTGAAGTTACAACAACTTGACATGCCTTTAAAAGAAACCTCACAAGCTTTACAGCTTGGCATCCTTAATGGCATGAAGCTAGACTGCACATGACACCCCCAATATTGAAAAACAGGTGGATTTGTCCTCCTCAAAAATTATTTCACAGTTGAGGAAAGAAGTGTGCCCAAGTTAGAAAAATATTTAAGAAGTGCGACTGATTGCCTGGCAACAAGCGAGAACCTCTTGCTGAGACCTGCTCGAGACAGACAAAAGTAAGCAGTTTCCCTGGCTTAAGTGATTTGATGATAAAACAAGTGGTGTTTTCTATAAAAAAAATCATTACCTGTATGTTCCCAGTTTGACCCAGATGACGTCACTGTATTTGGGTTTCTTGCCGGCCCGGCAGTCATTACAGAACCAGCTACCATCAGGCATGGCGATGTTCAGACAGTCTGGGTGGAAGGCCGCTGGACACGACTCACAGCATAGTAGCTGGCCTCCTTAAAGCCACACATACATTATTAGCTGCAGACTGAACAGGAAGGTGCACAGGAAGCTTTTGATGTGTTTAATAAATACATAAATCAAGTAAAATATGAATGTGTAATGAAAGGGAACCAAGCCACACTCAAATATAATTCAATAAAATGTATATGAAATGTATTCTTTAAAAGATATGGATGCGTTTCATGCAGTGACACTAAATCAGTTTCAACACCTCTCAAACATACTTGAAATAAAAACTGTATCTCTGTTTAGCCAACACCAATATTGTCTCTATTTAGCTAACTTGTTACCTTTGGAGCAGATGAAGCACCAGCTGACGTTGACGTGACTGTGGTGGCTGTAGCCCTTCTTGGCATTGAAGTGGTTGGTGCAGATGATGGCTGTGTTGGTGATCATCTGGCTGCCTGCTGCAACACACTGGTCACCAACGTGGTATGCCACAGGACAGCGCAGGCAGCGAATCATCTTTCCTAAGGTTAAACATCACAAGGCAGGGCCTGTCCTCTCAAACCAAAGGGAAACCAAACACCCACAGCTTCCGTTGTGGATTACTGATTTGTTTTTATTATATATAAAACCCATTACATAGATCAATAAATGCACCACAATGAAAATCTAATTTGCTTTCACTAGCAGTGATACTCCATCTATATAGACACATCAATAATGGTGACACCTAGAGGAGGTAAGTGGTAGCTGACATCAGCTGTAACCTAATGCTGGTTTCAGTTAAGTAGACAGCAAATTATACTATGGTGACATTTACCCTTGGTGGACTTCTGGTTGCCACGGCAACTGTAGTGACAGCTCAGACAGGTGTGCAGCGGGCAGCGGAAGCCTTTGTTATCAAAGACAGTCAGGGCACTGAGGCGGACACAGGACTCGTGATAGAACTTCCCACAGTGCTGCACATGGCAACGTCGTAGCTCCCCTACAGACTTCTTACAGGAGAAACACAGGTGAATGCCTGCAAAGAGGAAGAGAGTGTAAACACATCGTGCTCATTGCATTGGGATAATTGTTTAACGCTACTCTAGCACTGCTCACCTGAGCTGCACTGTTGGCACAGCAGTTTGTCTTCAGGTTTGAGTGCCAGGCCTAGACAGCTGAGGTGAAACATCCCATAACACTGTCCCTCACAGGGCAGGAGGTCCTCACCTGCCTGCTCACACACCTGCACACAAGTTGTGGTGTG
The DNA here is from genome assembly GCA_027564795.1 of Aphredoderus sayanus. NCBI lineage: Eukaryota > Metazoa > Chordata > Actinopteri > Percopsiformes > Aphredoderidae > Aphredoderus > Aphredoderus sayanus. The sequence continues at coordinate 8,953 of JAODUG010048676.1, forward strand.
AAAAGAAAACAGGATACGAAGAGCACCGGTGTATTCCCACTCCCGCGTGACACTGCACAAAAGAATGCACTCACGTGGCAGACGGATTCTTTTTTGGTTCCGTTCTTCTCTCCTTTCTTGGTACCATCCACGCTGTCACTGGGAGAGCCTGGGCGCCCCTCACTGCCTGAGCCCTGCACAACACATGACTTGGGTTTAAAGTGCAACTGTACAGGTGTCAGACATTTAAAAGTGTAGGGTTGCCGTCATTTCATGTTGTTTCCTTTTGTGAATACATGAGAAGGCCAGTAGTAGGCACCAGATAGCTAGTTTGCTGTATGTGGGTGGTACTGTAGATACTGTAGACCGATGCATGCCTCTAGAGAGGGCCATACAGTAGGACTACTAGTACACCAAGTTTGCATGTTTAAAGCTTTATAGGATACGACCGGGTCCACAGAGAGATACTATGGGAGGTGCTGAGGGAGTATGGTTTGAGGGGCTCCCTTCTTAGGGCTATCCAATCACTTTACTTCCAAAGCGAGGGTTGTGTCCGGATTCTCTGCAGTAAATCAGACTCATTCCATGTGGAAGTTGGTCGTTGCCAGGGCTGCGTTTTGTCACCAATTCCGACGGACTGCCTACTCCGGGTAGGGAATGAGTCCTTACGCCAATTGCAGCAGTTCAAGTACCTCAGGGTCTTGTTCGCGAATGAGGGGACATTAAAGAGGGAGATTGCTCTGAGAATCTGAGCAGTATTGCAATCGCTTTACCACACTTTTGTAACGAAGAGAGTTGAGCAGGAAGGCAAAGCTCTCACTCTACCGGGCAAATTTCCTTGAAAGGAGTTGCGGTGGCTTGGGAATCTGGTAAGGATGCCCTCTGGCGCCTCCCTAGGGAGATGTTCCAGGCATGTCCAGCTGGGAGGAGGCCTTGGGCAAGGACTAGGTGGCCTGAGAACGCCTCTGGATCCCCAGTCAGAGCTGGTTAATGTGGCCCCCTGACTCCAGATAAGCAGTTAAAAAATGGATGGATGGATGGATGGATATTTTTGGTACAGTGAATGTCTATGTTCTAGGCTACTCGCAGATTGCCAGATAGTAACAAATAGCATCACTAACCCTCCCACTGTTTCTGTGCTCACAAACAAGGCTAAAAACAGGCTTTTGTTGAACATTAAAGCATATTGTAGACTACTAGCACGGTGGGCTACAGTAGCCCACTGTACAGTGTACTTTTAGTTCACTTTCCCATTTGAGCAAATTTTCTGCTCGATTTATTTTACTGTTTAAGATCAGACCATCAGATTTCAGAACAGAGACGTTTTAGGTTAAGGTTATGCACTTACATTGTCCATAAAGGTAGCCTAGTTACAATCCATTGGAATGCTTTGGGTGGAGTAGCAGTACATAGCCTGTAGCCTATTATGCAAAGCAAGATGAAAAGAAGCTGTGAAACACACTTATGGTGCTAATCGTTTATGGTGATAAGGGCTATCATTAGGCTATAGGACAATGGTTTATAGGCTTGTGATTGTGTGTGTGGGCAGGAGGGGGGGCAGAGACATCAATGCAGAAATGTAGGCTGTTAAGGCAACATTCTAGTTGCGCCACCTTCAGGCTAAACGTTTAAGATGATCAATGTAACTACAGCAGGCATCAATTGAGAGCTTCTCTGTACAAAAGGTTTTTATGGCTGCAATGAGTTTGTCCCCATTTGTAGGCTTGGCCTTATGTCGAATTAAGTCCTTCAGAGCATGCACACGATGGTTGTTAAATTCCTTATTGTGACTGACCACACTCGAAAACTGATTCAAGACCGCATTAAAGAGTACCTGCAGATACCCAGAGGTGCAGGAGCCACTACTAGGGTACTGTATTGTGATGAAACTGCAACCAAAACCCTCATTTCACATTGCGATGTCTCATGACGCCGTCAATAAATTACATCTCTGACATCTGTATATTGCATGCACGATGTTACTGACAACTCTGGCTGGGTCACAGGGCTACAGAACACCGCACCACGCATCCTAGACCGCTATAGCTGTGTTGCAATGAGTGCTCAGTGGCATGGAGCGATGTGGAGTCAAGACTGTTATGAGTCACATCTCTTAACTAGCTTCTCTCAATACTGGTCCTGGGGGGACACCTGAACTGCATGCTTTAGATGTTTCCCTACTCCAACACCACCTGATTCAGATGAACGGGTCGTTATCAGCCTTCTGCAGAGATTGGTAACAACCATTCATGTGAATCGGGTGTTTAGAAGTAGGGATACATTTAAAATATGCAGGGGACCAGGATTGAGACCAGGATTGAGAAACACTGCTCTAAATGTCCATGGGTCACAGTGTTACACCCTCAATGCTATAGGCACCATAAGGCTAACCTGGTCACACTTGAAAATGACAACTGGAGTGCTGTCAGTAGACAAAATTATTTCAGTGTTTGGTTTCCTGAATGTAGAACTTTGGAGTTCATTAGTTTGATTAGGTTTTGCTGCATTTTGGCCTCAGTGACAAATCGTGTCAAAGCCCTCCAAGTTAAGTTGAGCAATCATGGGTCATTGAACACAGCAAAGTTTAAAAAGGTCTCACCTCAGGTTCTGGACAGGGAGACTGCCGCCTCTTCTTGGCTTTGTTGGGCATAACATCGCCTTCCTGTTTGCGTTTCCTTCTACTCTTGGGGGTGTCCAGGTCTTGTTTCTCTGATCCTAAGTATTTATATCACTGTGAGCTAGCAATGGGTGGTGAGGAAGGGAGGGATCGATCGATAGATTCAAGGCACTATAATATTAAATTTAAAAAAAATAGGAGGTAGACAAGTAGATTACATGACAACGCTTAGTTTGTGATGCATTTATGCTTCTACGTACAGATATTTGAGTTTCTTGTTAGCTAGTTAGTTTGCTGTGTGTGTAGGAACGCATGATGGTTTAGAGATTTGAACCTGGGAACTCTCATTTGGTTTAATGGTGGTTACTCTATCTACTAGGCCACCAATAGAAATAAAATAAAATAAAAAAAGTATTTAATTTATTTTATAATAATAATAATAATAATAATAATAATATATAAATATAAAATATAGGGGCAAGATTCTTAGAAGGTGAAGAGTTTTCACTAGCTTAGCTTCATTAGCCTTCTGTTCATTACTTATGGTTATTCAAAAATGTGTTGAAATGTGTAAATATCTCAAAATCTATGGAATGCTTGTTTGTGAAAGGTAATAGCAAACTAATGCAAAACTTGCTGGTTAATTTGATGCAAGTGTGAGGTGTGTAGGAGGAGTTAGGTGAGAAGAAGTTGAATGAAAAATAATAATAATAATAATAATAATAATAATAATAATAATAATAATAATAATAAATGTAGAAGAACCTGAGTAGGCTAGCTACTAAATACTTTTTTCCCAACACCTATTTTAGTGGGTGCAGAATTACTAGCAGGATGTGTATTATACATAACATTGCACTCCCCAGCTGTGTTGGAGATAGTCAGGCTGACTCTACAATCTCTGCGGTGTCTGTAGAAACACGTTGGGCTACCCAGAAACATCATTTCCCCTTCCCTCCACTTTTTGGTCTCAGCCTGTTTGCCATTGTTAATTCACATTTGTTTACCTGTGGGTGTCACTCCTCCCCACCCCCTTGGTTTTCTGTGAATAAGTCAACGTTTATATTGTTCTATTTCTATTCCACAACTTTGACTGATCTCGTTCCTGTGGGAAGAACATTTCCTGTCAGTTTATAAATTACAACTTTTGTAGGAAGGGAAAGTATAAACTGTCTTAGGCCAGAAAGTTTTAAACCCACCAGTTGCATAAAATGGTAACGTTCAGCAGAGTGAGAAGGTCAGGTGATGATACAAGTTAATAGAAGTTACAGTTTAGCTACAAAGCCATGTCAGAAGAACAAAAAGGTAATATACATTTAAATACAGTTTAAAATAATGTCCTAACATTGTGTGTTTAAACAAAAATAAAATAGTTTCAAAATAAAATAGTTTACCAAAAGGGGGTGACTTTTTCTGATGGCGACTCTTAATATCTTTGTCCTTCTTTATTTGTTGTTTTTTCTCTGTGATGCCATCTGATGTCAAGACCTATGGATGGGCAACATACGGAGTTTAAAGTTAGCAGTTTCATCAAATGTCTTTAGTTAGCTAATTATTTAAGTATATCCAAGGACACCACTTTTGAAGGACAGAGTTTAAAGTAGACAATCTTGCCTTCAGCTTGCCAGCATCTTTGTCAGTCTTGCATTTCTTTTTCAGCTGCCGATCCTCTGCCATCCATTTTATAAGGGATCTTTTTGAGGATGACTTCTGAGGTTTCTTGACTATCAAGAGAAACAATTGTAAATCTAAATGCTGCCTTCATTTTAATAGCAAGGCATGTGTAATGGTGGCCAGCTGGTTGCTGCGCAGTAAGTTAAACCTCACTATCCCGACAGCTCAAAAAACACTCTGGTAACGCATGCTGGAGCCCGTTGGGTTTGAGTGTGTCTTGTAAGAGAGTTCAATCTCTATACAGGGGAGCTGGGTTCGCATTCCGGTCAAAATGAGCCCAATTACACATGCATAGCCTATATTATAATGCAGCATTTTGACGTTTTTAAAAACTGCATTAATTCCAGTAGGGTATTAAGCCAAAGGGGCATACAACTAATATTACAGACAATAATACATTGTTTCTAAGCTATAAAAATAAACAAGTCAGAGCAGCACTAGTTGACCTGACCTTGTTAAAATAATAATCAGTAGAATGCCTTGTAACTGAACCACAGTCTCACCTTCAAAATTACACATTAGTTTCTTATTACGGTAAATTAAAGCTGGCCCTCCCCCCCCCCCCCCCCCTTCTGTTGCAGCTATTAGCCATTACATGAAAAAATAATTTATCTAGTTTATTTTATAATCTTTGATCTATAAAATATAGAAAATACATATTGTTTTGGAAAGTTTGTGTAGAAAATTTTTATGACTCACTGTGTTCATATCCACCATAGCAATAAACCATCAACTAACCTGAAAGTATAGCTAAAGCTGCCTCTGTAATGTCGCCAGCCAAGGAAGAATTCTTGGATGTTTTTTTCTTCAGGGGTAGGGTGCTGCCTGCCACAGAAATAGATTGCATTTTCTTTTTCTTCCATGTCTTGCTGCTGGACTGAGGCTGCTGCTTAGCTTTTCTGATTTTCTGATAGCTGGGGAGGTTAGCTTGTATGTCTGGTAGAGAAGTGGTGGGACCCTAAAAAAAGTGAATAAACAATCAAGCACTAATAATCAGCATTAAGTCTTCAACCTGTTGCAGGACAGGTTGACTTGCTAGTGCTGTAAGGCACATGCTCCTTCCTAACCGATTGGCACAGATCTTTCGGTTCATCTTTTCGCTTCATTTTAGAATAAGCACCAATATGTGACGTGCACAACCTAATAACTTTACTCAATTCTACCAACTGAATTGTGAATAAAAAAGGGACAATCGGACATTTATTCCCACTGTGTACAGAAAATAGTGCCCCCCCCCCTAATACTTGCATACATAACTCTCCTAGTGTTTTTAAAATGCTATGCTAATAAACATAATATTTCTGAACCTGTGAGGCGGGCTGTGGTGACATCATTAAGGCTTTAGTTTCATTTCTTGAACCAGTGAGCCTGCCTTTGCTTCGTTTCCGTTTTACTCCCGTTTTGTGGCTTGTCCTCGGTGCTTGTGTCTTTTTCACCGGTGCAGTGCTGTCTTGGGGCTGGGAGTCGGCCAATACTGGCTGGCCCATCGGACCAGCCAGCAGGGTGGGTGGGGTCGAGCCGAGCAGTGAATCTGCCTTGCGGAAGTGGTCGTTCTCCTTGGTCTGCTGCAGTCGCAGCATCTCCATTACGTGGGCGCTCAAGAATGGCCCGTTGTCGCCATAAACATAGCTGAACCTGGCCAGGCGTTCCCCTGGGGGCATGCTGGCAGCCTGGCTTGCCTGGGTGAGCCCTGAGGTCCACTGAGCATGAAGCTTACGTGGAACAGAGGGGATGCCCTGGGACACACAACATGTTTATGATAGACTGGGTGAGGAAAGCCAAGGCATGTTTCTATAGCATAGGCATCTGAGCCATTGTACGAGAGGGGGACGAGACCACCTCACTATTAGCAATAGTCATTGGGACCCCCCCCCACTTTTACAATGTGAAACTTCAGCACATCAGTCTATCCACTCAGCGTTCAATTCAATCACCACATCCATTCCACTCAATAATTAGCCTCGCGAGCTTCAATTTATTTTCGCTGCGAGAATCAGTCTGGAGAAACCTGGATCAAAATGATTGTAGTCCGAGTAACACCTGAACTGTCAAATCAGTGTTGTCGTTAGGTGTGACGACAGAGAATGCGACTTGAAAATAACAATGGCGGATCCTACATCTACGTTTACAAGGTAAACAAGGTAAACGTAGATGATGATATATCGTCAGTTTTATCTCAACTGAAGACTAAATCTTCAGTGAAAATAGAACAGCATGGAAGGCCTTCATAGACGGAAAGTATGTGTTTGCTCTACTTCCAACTTGTTTCGGCGATAGTTTAATTTCTTACGTTATATGGTTCGTTGGTCATAGTGGATGAAGTTAAGGTTTATCCAATCAACTGACAAGATGTTTATGATAGAAACGGCCCTAAACAAACAGTTCCTATGGACAGCTTCCCAGATGGACTTGTGAAACAATCCATCTGGCATGTCAGGTTACTCGATAATTGAGTGAAGGCCTTAACTCAATGAAACTCCATGATATGTCTTCATTGTTACCAAGCTACGGTACGCAAACCGTCCATACAAGGTAGCAGTCGGAGGCTACACTATCTTTCGTTGCGGTCACCTCAAACTGTTTAGCTGGAGGTAAAACCTCCTAATGTACTCAGAAATCTCGTTTTTTGTGCCTTTTACCCTTCTTGTTGTCCTTGTGTTTCAAACACACACCTTGTTGTGCCAGCAGTGCACATC
>JAODUG010048726.1:0-15914 GCA_027564795.1 Aphredoderus sayanus
GGTTTAGCGCCTTCTATCTGCCACAAAAGCTAGTGATTTGGGTCATTCTGACCCGGAGTACATTACAAGGGATATATGCATCATATGTCCGTGTTGTGGTTGGTGCCTTCTGCTCGCACAAAAAGATAGTGCGCTGGGTCATTTTGACCCATAAGGCAGTGGGAGGGTTAATTCTGACACTGGCCCTATGGGAACCCTGAAAACAATGATGTAGGTTGGAATTTCCTATAGCTTGTTATAACGCTAGCCTTATTTATGATGACATTAAAAAACAGAAGGCCATTAGCTATAGAGGAATCTTTCCATTGAATAGGTAACCAGCTCACATTATAATGTTCGTTCTAGTTTTGCTTGCAAAAGCCTAAGTAGTTGACATTAATTATTCATATTAATATAAAAATGATTTAAAAAATGGTTGGATATGACAAACGACAATCTAGAAGGGAGCTAACCCTGGTTGTATTAAGATGGCCCCTATTCTTCTTGTTTTTCCTACTAATGAAGTAAAGCTATAGGGCCATTAAAGCCAAGGTATAAGATAGATACTTTATTTACCTTTGCTCATGCTACATAATTTAGACTAATTTTGTTTAACCCTCCCGCTGTCCTAAGGCATTTCAGCAGACTACCAGCAGAGGAAGACAACTGCAGAATGTCGTATGTCCGTGTTGTGGTTGGTGCCCGCTACTGGCGAGTGCACTGGGTCATTTTGACCAATAGGACAGCAGGAGGGTTAAAACAGCTGTAAACCTAATAATATACTGTGCCCTGGGATTTCCTCAATCAGCCTGGGTCAGTTTACTTCTGTTCTCTCAATATGTTACAGGCTGATGGGAATTATTTGCATGATTATTCAGATAATTATTCTGCTTTTATTTTCATTTTTATATTAATATGAATAATTAATGTCAGCTAGTTAGACTTCTGTATTGTTTCCATGTCTGTTTGCCTTTCTTTTATTTCATAAAAAAAAAACATCTGATCTACAGCATCGATCCAGTCCATAGGGGGAGCTCTCCAGTTTTCCCAGTCGATATACAGAGTTTCAACAGTTGCTCTCCAAAGGAACTCTGCTGTTCCTTTTGTCCCTACATCAACATGGCAGCAAGTCAGGCATGGCAGCTTCTTCAACAAGTGTATGTATACAGTGATTTCCCAAAGTGTGTTTTTATCAGTGTTGACCTACATTAACAAATGAATCCAACTTAAACATAAGTAAATGGTCTGTAAAATTGACAGTTCTCCATATGAATATGAACAGATCTGTTGTCAGACATCAGATCTATTGTCAGAACAGGTGCTTGACTAATTGTTGCATTGTCACCAATCTGATACATTAAATATAAATATGCAACTACTAATGCAATACATTACAGTTAACCCCTTTTGCAATGCAATTCAATATTATCTTATTAAATGCAATAAGATGCGATGCAAAATAATATAATGCTATGCAATATAATATGATACAGATACTTTGATTTTATTTATTTTGTTTTTATTAAATAGACAGAAAATCATAAATTAAGTAGAAATTGACTTTTTACTCTACTTTTGTACAGAATTTCAGTACACGTTATTTTTTTTTAGGTCCGAGTTCTAAAAAACATGTAAAGGCTGTAGTATCTTGCCAATTGTATGCATCTTGTCATCAAATATACCTTTTTCACAGTGACTCAAGGGTGCACTTTGTTCTTGTAGTCTGTAATAAAAAAAATCTTAATTTACACAACTTTTAAAATAAACTCTCACAACATGTAATGTTTGCTTGGCTGATGAGTCTGTCTGTCTTTAGTTACAATGTCAAACTTTAATATACTGTAAAAGAGTGAACAAGCAATATGTACTATGCCCATACGGCCATAAACAACACTCACTATGCAACACTAGTTGCAGTCTTTTTTTTGTTTGTGCATGCGGTTTTAAAGCTATATTATCTGACTTAAACAAATCTTGTGTTTGTGTTCCAGCACCGAGTTGCATGGAGTGTAAAAACGTTTGCCCCCATTTACATTTGGGTGCGGGCAATTTGGTTGGTAAATTAGATGTGCAGTATTTGTAATCATATCTCAACGAAAGATCTTGTAACTATGCTTCAGTAAACAGTCCTGAGTCAAGGCTCAAGAACTACAGTAGGACGTAAATACAGTACCTTGTAGCTAGGCTTCTAAATGAAGACAGCAAACACTCCTGAGAGTCAAGACTCGAGAAATACTGTACAGTAGGACAAAATTGCTAACTTCAGATATAATGTGATGATTGGCTGCATTTGCATGCATTTTTGCATTAGCAAGATTCTGGAAGCACTGTATTTTAGTACTAAAACTATAACCTCTCCATAATTCAAATTCTCTCTTTTTTTATTACCTTGTCTGTGTGCAAGTTCAGACTTTCTGCCTCTGCTTTTCACACTGAGATAATTACTTGTTTTGCACCTGTCAACACGTCTTATTCACTGTTTGAAACACACACACAAGTGTGTCTGGGTGCGCATTATGCACACATATGGCGCATGCACAGACTCAGTTATACAACAAACACATTTTTGTGTTAATACTGTCAGTTCCAGTTGTCTACATCTGTCCTCAAATGAGACTGATTATTTATGAAACTTTTACCTAAAAAGTATAGTGTCTAAATAGTTCTAAATATGCGACTTCATTTGCAGGTCAGTAGATCACTGAATTATAATGTGCTCCACCCGTTGTCAGATTTCTTAGCAAATCCCCTTTTCTCTTCTGTTTGAAGTCAGACACAATAGCAAAAAGATTTGCTGTGTGCATGTCTGTGTGTTCCTTCACAGTGACAGCAGAGGAGCTTTGGAAAGGCGTATTGGCAGAGACGGGGGCGGGCGGCAGGAAGGGTCGAGGGAAGAGAACCAAACGCAAGCTGAAGAGAGACCTGAACAGAGGACAGAGCATTGGAGAAGGTGAGACGCCACCTTAATGTTGTTCTGTCCTCTGCCCTGTCTGTGGTGTGTTTTGAGCTTAAGTCACACAGTGGTAATTTGTGTGGATACATTTTAATGACATTAACATTCTATTTTGTTGAATCTGTTTTGTTCCTCATTTCCGTATCAAGTTTAGAAGTGCTGATTATTATGTTTTTCTTCAAATGACGTGATGTAGCCATTCACTATTGCTGACCTATTCACTACAAGCAGAGGCATTTATTTTTGTTCATTGGTGCCATACCATCTTGGAATCAGTCTTTACCACCCCTTCTCCCCCACAGGACAAGGTGGTTTCCTATGGCCTGGTCTCAACACTCCAGTCTTAAAGGCAGGGACAGTCCAGAGCATGTCTCGACGAGGGGACGCTGAACAGCAAGAAATGAAAGCTGAACTGTGTATGATATCGCTCGCTTGCTCTCTCTCTTTCTCTCATTTCATTTTTTGGTGTCCTGTATTGGTCACTGTTACTGTTGGTTACTGTTAAAGTTGTAAGCCTAGTTTTCTACACTCTTCAACAGTAACTGGGAACATAAGGAACACTTTTGCTAAACGTCCCACTAAGCGTCCCACTCTCGTCTAGTTGCCTTGCTTAATTATTCAGTTATGCTTTTGTACCTGGCTCATTTAACATTGTAACAATTCATTGTGGTACTATATACTGTATTACAGCCAATTGTATTACTTTCTGAGACCATTCCACCTGAGACTGTATTCTGGGTAGCACAAGCTCTAAATATTTATGTGGTGTTAATACATGTATTAATACAGGGTATTGTGGTTCAGATGTAATTTTGTGTTGCATTACAATGGAGTGGCCTAGTTTTAAGACACTGGACTTCCTATGTGATGTGACATCAACTGTCCCACAGTGCGTCAGAGAGACGAGTGGGAGAAGAAGCGGAAGATGAAGGTGAAGAGAGAGAGGGGATGGACGGGAAACTCCTGGGGGGGCATCAGTCTGGGACCCCCAGACCCCGGACCTAACGGAGGTGCGTGTACACACAAACAGTATAGGAATCTAGAAGATGAACAGTAATAGACATGGGGGTGAGCAAGAGATACATCAGTAGAGGAGCGATGAGGTTATATCAGCACATAGAAAGCATGTGAAGGAGGGATGGCCCAGTATGGTGGCCCATTAGGTCAAAAGAGTGATGGAGAATTGCCATCCAGACGAACATGCACACACAGTGCTCTCAAATTTTCTTCTCTGCTTTTCTACTGTCATTCTCCCTTTAATCATGCTCTTTTCACAACCAATAATTCTTTCTCCTTTTCTGAATTCCTTTTAGAAATTCCCTTTCCTTTCTACTCTTCATATCTTTCTACCAATATCTTATGACTTCTTTCCTCAATGCTGTCAGTGCTCAAACTCCTTGGTTTGTCCCCCCCCCCCTTCTCCCCCTTCTCCCCCTTCTCTCTCTCTTTAGAAACGTTGGTATGCTTATATCAGCACTTCTCAAACTTTGTGACTGCTATAAACAACGTATTATTGTATGCATATTTTAAGAAAAGTATAAAAATAAATATTACTGACCCTTGGAAAAGCTCCAGTACACTTGTGGTGAGTGTCATCATTATTCTGTGTCCATTACCAAGGATGTGGTCACTACACATTTAATGCTCTGCCTGTTTTTATTTCAGCCTGCAATAAAATAAAGCAGAGTGGATGAGAGAACCTCATTTGGCAAACGTTTTGTGTTGTCTTAGGTTCTCATGCTTTGTTCAGCCTCTTTGTTATTTCTCTCCCTCTCATCTTTCTCTGTAAATTACTACTTCCCATGCACACACTTAAACATGCAATCGTACTCAAAGGGTGTGCTGTGTTGTGCAGAGAGCTCTAACAGGGTTGGTTTGTCTCTGATTAGCTTTCCAACAGACAGGTGGCAGTATAATGTCACACCTGAGAAGCTTTGTGTATGTGTAGACTTCTTTGTTGGCTGTGTGTGTGTTTCTGTGGTGGTTGTTTGTAATCCCGTGTGTGTATTCTCTGAAGGCTGAAAGTCAGCTGTTCTGTTTCCTGTTAATTGGTTAGCGGTGTCTGCCTTTCTCAGAGGTCATCTACAATGAAATGAATTGTTACGCTACACACTGCACTGCAGTGGCTGCTGGGAAGTCGCAGTTCCATTTCTCACAATTTCTAAAGTTCAATCTGTTTTCAACTTTTTTTTATGTCTCTCTCTCTCCCTCTCCAGAAACATATGAGGACTTTGACTCGCGTGTGATTGAGGTGAGTGTTCTGGATCCCCAGCCCACAAATCACCTCACACATGCCCATAAAACAGTGTGACCCCTAATTTAATTGGAATTAACTGCGAAAAGTTTCAACTTCCGTGCAATGCCCAGCAGGTTCCACATTTCTTGTTGTCCGTTGTCCACTTTGCTTTTAAAGCTCAAACCTTATCACTTTTGTAAGACACAGGAAATGTGAAAAGATGATTTCCAAAATGCTATTTCAGGAAAAATGTCAAGTTATACTGTACATCATCTGGTGTCATTAAGTGATTTCTCAAGTATGACAATCTGTGGTTGTTCTTGTTGAACATCATGAAGTAATTTCTAGCTTAAAATGGAGATTTAACGGTATACTACTATATTGGAAATGGGTTTTGTTTTTTACAACCAAGTTCTTATCTGAGCTGTCAATGTCCTATAGGTCAAAATGACCCGGCATAACACTGACATGACATTTTGCGGTTTGCTCCCTCTGCTGGTAGTCTGCTGAAAACCTTAGGACAGTGGTTAAGATGCTATGAAGCTATGATAATATAAGATGGATGAATATTTGCTTAATTATGTGCTGTAATTTATATTATGCTTTTAAAATGTTATCTCGTACTTCATTCCCCTGTATTTAAAGTTACATCAGAAGATTTTAAGAGTATAACTCAACTGAAACTAAAATGACCAAATGTACATTTTAGCTTGTTCTTCTATCTCCTCACATAGCCTAGTTAGCGGTAGCTTTGAATTCTGATGGAGGAACAGGCGAAGACTCGTATTAGGTTGGTACTGTTTCCCACCTGGGTCACAGAATTTGTTGCACAGAACTCCTTGAAAGGTTTCTTAGTCAAGGAAGAACATTAAGGCATTTACTGCATAACCAGACACAACACTATCTTTTCCTGTGCAATGTGCATGTCCAATGTGTGGGGCATATTTTTTGAGGGAGCATCATATAGCATTGAAGGGAGAGGTGTTTTTGTTTTGATCCAGTTCCAGATCAATGGTGCTCCAGCATTCCTGACTCCACTTTTATGGAAATATTCTGATTAGTCTATGCCACTATGCCACCCAATATTCACAATGTTACACTACACTATCCAATAAACACAGGTTATTCTTCTAGAGTTATTATTCTAGGGTTATTATTCTATGTACTGTAAGTCAGAGACTTCTTGTTTACAATATCAAAACTACAATGGCTTTTTTCAAGTGTTCACAAGTTGAATTGGCTACAGCAAGGAAGAGAATCAAAATCGTTGCAAGAACCGGAAATGAACAAAAAGACAAGAATCGTGCCTAACCCTACTCCAGAGACAAATAGCCTACATGAACGCACACACAAACAGTCAAGTCTACATATGAACGCACTAATTCACTCACTCAGCGAAATCCATACATTTGGAGCCAATGCTTTCTTCCTTTTTTTATGGAATACACTGACTGCAGCTGTTTTCTGAATACCATGAAATAGCTATAGACTATCCAAACATCCTGATTCTATAAATATAAGAACCACCACTGCTGTTAAATTGCATTACCTGCCTGGTAGGCTGTGTAATTCATCTTGGAGATAACAACATATAGTAGGCTATAGACTACCAACCCTGCTGTCTGGACGATGGCCTATGGTGTTACATTTCTAACTTCCTTCTCATCCCTCTTATTTATCTTCAAAACTGCCAGTTGAAAATGATCTATTATCGAATATGGTTATTTCCTACCTAGATGGTAAAACATGCACGCTAGGTAAATGCACACACTTCTGCTCGCTCCTAAGCGATTTGAGAGATTTACGCTCTACCGTGGGTAGGCATGGATGTATGTGGAGGGCGCCGTTTTAATCTATTCCACGCGCAAAACAAACAATTCCTGCCCATACGTTTGCCTGTCCATCATGTTACTGTCATGTCAGTGTTGGCGTGAGAATTGTTTGCGCAGCGTGAGAGCATGAAGGTGAAAGCGTGTGTCACACACCAGAAGCGTGAGAGTTGGCAACCGTGGTTCTCCCAGTCACAGAACATGGTTGAATGGTGTGAATAGCCACGGTCACACCATTCACATGGGTTCAACCTGGACAGTGTCGCGTGTGTTATTCAGTGACTGTGAGCATTCATGGCAGCAGTGTCCAGTAGGGCATGTCCCTTCAGTGTTCATGTCTCACCCCCCAGGTCTGTTCCTACACTCACATTTCAATAGTTGGATTATTTGCCACACCTGTTTCACATGTGAGTCCTGTGAACCACACCTCCCAGCACTCCCTTCCATTACAAATGGTGCTAAACCCCTTCCACACCTCCAGAGACAATGGCTGTTTATCGATACATGTTTTTTCTGTTCTTGTGAACATCTGACGTCATCTTTCATGGTTGGAGTACTGTTCCGGATGTGTTTTTGATCCTTTTATCGAGGATGCTTGGGATGGTGACTTGGTCAGGAAGATCCCATCTGATATCCCAGTAATTCTTTATTGCAAGATATCAGGAGAGCCAGAGAAAGTTCACAAATGTTAGCATTTACCTGTAGCATCTGAAATTGTTATTGTGGAGAAATAGGCAATGCAGTCTCTGAATATCTGCATATTTTATTTAAGAAACTTCTAATTTCTAATTTTGCGCCAACATTTAGATTAGCGTCGTTCAGTTCAGTGGAGATGCTATAACATTAGCTAAGTCATGAGCCCAGGGTATTGCGCAATAGCCAAGCACACGTGCATCTCAATCTTGATCTCGGCTTGCATTCTTGCAAAACCATTCACAGAATGACACTTCTTGGAATTGATAAACAGCCAGTATAGTGCAGTGTGTCTGTGTGTTTGTTGTCTAGTTGGGAACATGGTAAGCGTTAAGTGTAGGTTCCTGTGTTTTGTGTGTGGGTGTGTGTGCTTGTATGTATGTAGTTTTGCTTGGTTTTTAGCCTCACTCCCCTGCCCCACCACTTCATCAATCCATAAAATGTTGTGTTCATATAAGTGTTTCTCGCATGAATTGCCATCCTTTTAATATCCTAAAACAATGACAATAATGTTTATTTCACAATCAATGCAGTGAAACGTACAGTATATAATGAGCTGTTGTAGTTCCCTGGGAACATTCTCCCACACAGCTAATTTTAACAGAAGCAGGTGGGTCTTACCTCCTGTTGGGCTTTCCATTCGCCATAGTGTTGCCATGACAGCATTGTGTTATACGCCAATCAGCTTGAGCTAAGGCTTCCGGGTGGATCTCACACTCGTGAATTTTGGTTCCGTATTACATTCATCAGTGTTTGCACCATATACTGCGTATTCTGAATAACGATAATATTTTGACCAAGACTACTTGGTACGACTACACATACGATTATACCCCAAATAAATAAATAAAAATTACAAAGAATACATATATTTATATATTTAATGTTTTAAGTATGTGTATAAAAATCGGTGGTGTGTATTTCTTTGGCTAATCTCTGGCTTGGTGTTGCATTGATAGTCTTCCCTATATTTGCCGCTTGGATAAATAAGCAGGTGCCATGAATATTTGGATACCCACAGAAACTGATGGATGCTTTTAAGGTGCCATCTCCCTCTATAAATACTCTGTGTACGTGCATGTGCACACCACTATAAATCCAGCCCTAATGAAATGAAAAAGGCTTACTGGAATAAAAGGCTTGTCTCCCAAGGACAAATATGAGAGAGAGAGAGAGAGAGAGAGAGAGAGACAGAGAGAGAGAGAGAGAGAGAGAGAGAGAGAGAGAGAGAGAGAGAGAGAGAGAGAGAGCTCACTGTGTTGCCACTCAAATGTTCTGTTGACAATCAGCCATTAGATCACAGAGGTAGGAGGACATCTAACCAGACATTATGTGTATCTGATCACTGCTTATTCACTTACTAATATAATTGTTTACAGTATACTAACCCTAATGAAGGCTTTTTTAATCGAGTTAACTTTTCAGTTTAATTATAATAATAAAATTTCTTCTAACTTATCAGCCTGATACAAAGAACGTTTTCAAGCGGGGAATTCATAAAAGGAGGTTTTGTTTCTTGGACAGTTCTGCTCTCACTTAAATAATAACTTAAAATGTACGTGAACATTTTAATCAAACTATCATGATGAATTAATGAATTTGTTTTTTCTGCTGTCTCTTCCAAATACACTGACAGCTCAGTAAAACATGATAAAATAAGCAATGGGCAGGGCGAGCCACACAGAGCGCAAGCAGTGATGTTTGTGGGCCCCTCTCCAGGAATGACGGCCACTTTCATTAGCCGAGATGGTACTCCGGTTCTGAGGCGCGTGTGTGGTGTTTTGTCTTTTTTTTTCTCTCTCTCTTCTTCACTATGACTCCTGCTGAAGTTAACAACCTTGAAAGTTTTACTAAAAGCAAACAGGAAGTCTTCATGGTCACCGATATATTTCACTTAAAGGAATTCAAATTGGATTAGGTAACTTACATTTTTTTTTATCTATACTAGAAATTATCTTAAAAGTGTAGTAGGCAATATGCCAATTTTCTTTCTGTACATCACAATAGATTTACAGCCTGCAGCTCTGTGGGATTTATGTAGACAATAAACCTATGTCATCTATGGGCCTCTGATTGGCTAAATAAGTTTTAATATAAGTTTAAATTGTTCAATATTGTGGTTGTATAGAGAACGTCAATTGACTTAATTTGATAACAGCCTTGTTTTGTCAGAAGATGACAATTCATTCCCACTGTATTTATCCATATTTTCTTAGTAGTAGATATTTTCAACACACTGAATTAGATCTGTATGTTTCCTTTTCTGAAACACTAGGGTTTGTTTACTTTTACTATATTAGATTGTTTCACTAGAATTATATAGCCTTAACCCTCTTGTTGTCCTCTGGGTCCAACTGCCCCAAATCACTAACTCTTTGTGGCAGATAGAAGGCACTAAACCTAATTCCACAGCTTACACAGACATATGATGTGCACTGCTTGTACAACAAGGTGTGCGTTTGAAACCTGAGGACAACTGGAGGGTTAAAAGGCAGGAAAAAAACAAACGAATACATAAAGATATAATTAATTTTAAGAAATACAGACCGCACTGACAAAAATAACCACACACTCATACACAATCAGATGGCGCCATCTTCTGGCAAAGCATTTGAAACTCGAGGACAACAGGAGGGTTAACATACAGTATATTCCAGACCAGTGATTTAAATGACACTTTATTTCCGTTCCTTGTCATTTTCTTAATTGGCAATAGTTTTTATTTTAGTCATAGAAATCCATTCGGTAATTAGGGACCCGGATAACATGCCACCTGCAACCGGATGATTACAATTAATTTCCAGTTACAGCAGATGTATAATTTCTTTTTCTGCTAAATTTAGCTTCGTGAGACCCTGATCATGCGAGTATCCAATATCAAGCTCAAACTTAAATGCACACATGGTATACTATACAGATGCTGGTCATATAATTAGAATATCATCAAAAAGTTGATTTATTTCATTAATTCCATTCGAAAAGTTAAACTTGTATAATGTATACATTCATTCCACACAGACTGATATTTCAAATGTTCATTCCTTTTAATTTTGATAACTGACAACTAATGAAAACCCCAAAATCAGTATCTCAGATAATTTGAATATTGTGAAAAGGTTCAATATTGAAGACACCTGGTGCCACACTCTAATCAGCTAATTAACTCAAAACCTTTAAATGGTCTCAGTCTAGTTCTGTAGGCTACACAATCATGGGGAAGACTGCTGACTTGACAACCGTCCAAAAGACGACCACTGACACCTTGCACAAAGAGGGCAAGACACAAAGGGTCATTGTTAAAGAGGCTGGCTGTTCACAGAGCTGTGTCCAAGCACATTAATAGAGGCGAAGGGAAGGAAAAGATGTGGTAGAAAAAAGTGTACAAGCAATAGGGATAACCGCACCCTGGAGAGGATTGTGAAACAAAACCCATTCAAGAAATGGGGGAGACTCACAAAGAGTGGACTGTAGCTGGAGTCAGTGCTTCAAGAACCACCATGCACAGACGTTTGCAAGACATAGGTTTCAGCTGTCGCATTCCATGTGTCAAGCCACTCTTGAACAAGACACGGTGTCAGAAGCGTCTCGCCTGGGCTAAAGACAAAAAAGACTGGACTGCTGCTGAGTGGTCCAAAGTTATGTTCGCTGATGAAAGTAAATTTTCCATTTCCTTTGGAAATCAAGGTCCCAGAGTCTGGAGGAAAAGAGGAGAGACACAGCATCCACGTTGCTTGAAGTCCAGTGTAAAGTATCCACAGTCCGTGATGGTTTGGGGTGCCATGTCATCTGCTGGTGTTGGTCAACTGTATTTTCTGAGGTCCAAGGTCAACGCAGCCGTCTACCAGGAAGTTATAGAGCACTTCATGCTTCATGCTTCCTGCTTCCAACAGGACTTGGCACCTGCACACAGTGCCAAAGCTGCCAGTACCTGGCTTAAGGACCATGGTATCCCTGTTCTTAATTGGCCAGCAAACTCACCTGACCATAACCCTATAGAAAATCTATGGGGTACTGTGAAGAGGAAGATGCGATACGCCAGACCCAACAATGCAGTAGAGCTGAAGGCCACTATCAGAGCAACCTGGGCTCTCATAACACCTGAGCAGTGCCACAGACTGATCGACTCCATGCCACGCCTCCTTGCTGCAGTAATTCAGGCAAAAGGAGCCCCAACTAAATATTGAGTGCTGTACATACGTTTCATGTTCATACAACATTTCTAAAAATCCTTTTTTTGTAATTCTGGCTTAACTTGTAACCTTCCGGCTGGGAGTCAAACACACAGACCACTAGACCATCCTACACCCTAATCAACCTAAATCAACTTTTAGATATTCTAATTATATGACCAGCACCGGTATAACTGTATATAGAAATTCAACAAAATACACTATTAGAAATTGAGTGAAAACGGACATGAGCAGAATTAGTTTTCACTCTAACCCATACAACCTATAGCATATAGTACAAGAAACACTTGTAGCTTGCTGGGTCGTTAAATGTCTGTTTACTTTAGCCAAAATTGCACTGGCTCTCTTCAACAGTAATAATGAGCTCACTTTACAGCAGTCTGTGGTGGAGAGGCTACAAACAGCAGGTCTGCTAACTTGGTTTAAATAGAGACGGACGCATGGTGACTCACATTTTCTCGATGCCATAGAGATGCCCTTTTTATAAAATCTAATATTGCAAGTGAGCAAAGATATTACATTACCTTGTATTGCAAATGTATCAGTGTATATCTTTTGAAATATAGTAAATGTCAACATTTGTTAGTTTGATTTTCTTGCAGTGATTTACGTTGGGGATTAGGGGTGTGTGTGTGTGTGTGTGTGTGTGAGAGGTGCAGTCGGAGGGATTTGGTCATCGTAATGTGGTTTTGGACTGGCGGTAGCACAGATGGGATGAGATTCTACTAGAGGAAGAAAGCCAGAATGATGGTGGGAGGAAAGATCTGGCGCTTGATTTCTTGTTTTTTCTCCCTTGTTTGTCCTCTGTCTTGTTCTAGTATCTGCTTTCTGTCTTTCTTCCAAACTGGCTGCCTGTTAACTGTCAGTGTAGAATCCATCTATCTTGTTTAATCCTGATACATCTTTTATATTGCCATAAACTGTAGAAAATAAATGAGCAAATTGTAATCTCTAATATGCCATATTGTCTTTAGAGTTCTTTGTCTTTGTTCCTAGAATAGCCTATTCCGTTCATTAGCACTACATCACATAAGCAACTCGTGCTGAACGTCTGACACATAAGACCCCTATAAGCATTGCAGCACTATTATGAAGTGGGGTAGTAGATTATGGACTGTTAGTATTGTCACTTACAAGTCTCTACATAATTCCAACAATGCTAGTGCATTGTGTACTAATTTGTCTTTCCATTTACTTTAAGCAGTAGTCATAGCCTAGTTATTTAACAGATTCACAAGACCTGCAAACACCAGACTTGTCGATAAAGGTACAGTCAGCAATTTTAAACTGTATTACACACTTTGTCAAATTCAACTATATCTACTCATGGTCCGCTAGCTGCTCAACAAGTGTGTGTTCCAAGATGTTTTGTTTGTCACATAAGTAGCAGTAGTCGATAAGTAGACAGTTAACTGAATGGGGGGGGGCGTCCTGGTTAGGGTGGTCACAGCTGACAAGCGTCTCTCAGCTCATCTCTTTAGCCAATTATTTTGATTAATCTCTAGTCTTATCTCTGACTCACAGCACTAGTTTTATCCTGCTTTTGCAGCTAGTGTAACTCTAGCCATCCACAACTTCAGTGGAAGTAATTAAAAACAAGCTCTAATGGTTACTATAGAAGTCAGTTGATTTCCACTTTGTATACTGTACATTTCAAGTCCTCTTGGCATTCTATTGTGAAACACTAATCTGCCATGGTTTATGCTGTTAAATTGATTATCGCTTTTGTTTGTCTCAATCTTTCTAATTTTCATATCGTCTTTGGGTCGCAGCTACACCCACCCACCCAGGGCGTTGTCACACACTCATGCATATAACAGCGCAGATGGAGATGGCCTCTGACAGAGTTGCCCTAAGCACTGTATGCGTGTGAAAATGTTACTAGTGCTGTGTCACTCTTTCTTCCACTTCATCTTTTCTTCACGTAATTGTCTGCCATGAATCAACAGTGCCCCCCGGTGTTCAAAAGCAGTACAGTATGTGATCGGCATACATTTTCCAAACCAGAATAATTAGTAGGGCCTTGCATAGCACTCACTCATGCACACTCATTCAGCCTACAGGTCCATTGACAAAAGCTACAGTTGGTGGTACTCATACCTAACATGGCGCCCAAAGCAATGACCATTTGGCGTAGCCCATGGTGACATGTCTTGGTGTGTTTCAGGTGAAGAGTGTGTTCAACATGACAGCCAAGGAGGGCAGAAAGCGATCCATCAGCTGCCTGGTCGCCGTGGGTAACGGAAACGGAGCCGCGGGTAAGATTGCGAATCTGGTCCTGACGGCGTACATTGAAAAGCAGTGTGACTTACAGGAAGTGTTGGACGTAATGTGTTGTCATGTCCTGCAGGATTTGCACTGGGCAAGGCAGCAGACAGGCCTACAGCCCTTAGGAAGGTAGGACTCACGTGTCATTCTATTCCATATGCTGTACATTGTTGTCTTTTGTAGCAGTTAAACAGGTTACGTTTCTTAAAGTGACGCTTTATATTACTGATTGTATTGTGTTTAACTGGTCACTAATTGTGTTGTCCTGGAGTGTGTGTGCGAGCGCATGCATGCATGTGCACATATCTTTCATGTAACCTATGTTCCCTGCAGGCCAAGAACAGAGCCATCCATTACCTGTACTACATAGAACGATACAATAGCCACACCAGTAAGTCACCATGTGTATCAAAGTAACACTGCATTTGTCAAATGTTGGCTAAAGGTATACAGCCCAGCAGCAGGAACTAGCCAGAGATACAATTCTGCGCCTGCCTTCTTGACAGCTTCATTAAGATTAAGACGCAACCAGTGCAGACAACTTAAGTGACATCTTATATGTCTTAACAAGGCAAGGATAGGTTTTAAATACAAACTACTTATCGAGAGTTAAATGCCTGTGTGTTAAAATGTCTTGTATGCTAAAATGATAGGAAATGAGCTTTCTGAGTCACATATAGTGCTCTCTGTTAAAACTGGCAACCTTGGTAAATGTGAGCAAAACAGGCTGAAAATAAGTATATTTGTTGTTTTGTTATTCTTAGCTCATTTTTAATATTTACAAATGTTTACCTAATTTAAATAGAATTATTGGGGGGGGGGGGGGGGATACATAAAATGATGTGCCTAAATGTTTGGCATCCCTAGACATTCATATGAAAACATTCTTACTGAAGTGATGTATATTTTTATTCATATCTAAAATGTTTAAGTTATTAGGAACATGAGTCTTAAACAATGATCCTCTTTAACTGGGGTATAAATTATGAGGTGACACACAGGCCCATACATTAGTTCTATAGTCATCCATCATGGGAAAGACCTAAGAAAACAGTAATGATGGTTGTTCAGCAATAGGTTGCTGAGCAGTTTTCTTTCAGCAATTTCCTGATTGGTGCAGCTCAACTGTTGAAAATGACATTTGAAAGTTTAACCCTCCTGCTGTCCTATGGGTGAAAATGACCCGGTGCACTATATATATTTTTTTATGCCAGTAGCGGGCGCCAACCACAACACGGACATCTGACGTTCTGCGGTTGGCTCTCCCGCAGTTGGCACCAAGCACAACAGGAGGGTTAATCAACTGATACTACCCAGCTATCTCCAGGGATCATAGGTGGAGAATTGCTTATATGTTCACATCAGTCTCCAAAACTTAAGATCAGATACCACCTACATGACCACAAGTTGTTTGTGTGGGTTGTCCTAAAATAGCCCTTGCTGTCATCAAATAATTATGTTAAGTGCCTACAGTTTTGATGGTTTGATGGCTATTACTGGAATGAGCTTTTAGGAAACCAACATTGGAAATGGGTTTTGTGTCAATCGAAAGATGCATGAAGATGATATCATGAACAGATATTGAAAGAAAACCTCATTGCCTCTGCTTGGAATCTTAAACTCAGTGTGTGTGCATATATGTATGTGCACATACAGTATGTATGTGTGTGTATATATATATAGTTAGTTTGTTTAACCCTCGTAATGTCCTCTGGGTCAAAATTACCCAAATCACTAGCTCTTTGTGGCAGATAGAAGGCGCTAAA
>JAODUG010048737.1:0-15913 GCA_027564795.1 Aphredoderus sayanus
TAGCGCCTTCTATCTGCCACAAAGAGCTAGTGATTTGGGTCATTCTGACCCGGAGTACATTACGAGGGTTAAATACATTAACTCAAGCTACCACTGTGGGTGTCAAGGAGTTAATGTGTCTGTCATAACTTACAAGCACTAGAAAATGTAATGTCAGAAAGAAGAAAGTAAGTTAAATTGCAATGCAACATCAATGGTTAAACATTAGAGCAGACTTTACTGCTTATCATCCTGGGGTCTGAACTTAGAATTTGAGCTTTAGCCTTTTCTGTAAATATTGCTTTTACTTTTTCTGTAATTTACTGTTAAGTTCTGGGTCAATTCCTCCTTGTTTACATATAATTGTATATGTACTTATAATCGCATGTATTTTTATATATATACACAGTATATGGGGTGGGGGAGTGAGGAATTCTGAAATACTCCTGTGTATAAACACAAGAGTTCTTATATATTGTATCTTACTCTTGCCTGACATCTAATTTTTGGAAACATTTATGGAGATTCCATACTCACAGCTGCTTCAGTTCCACCGCCAGCTGAGCTTCTAGTAACAGCCTACCAGCTGATGCTTCCATGTGTTTCTCTATTAGCCAATTGTTCTTTATAATTATGTTCCCGAAAATGTTTGGGTTTTGAGGAAGAAATTCAAACTTTTTTTTAAATTCTATTTCTTAAGTTACTTTCCTACACATGAATAAACAGTGGTTGTTAACCTGCAAGCTGCACTTTAAAGAAATAGTTTCATATGGATTAGCCTTTAGAATTGGGCTTATCTTCCTCAGAGCTGGGCCACTGAACATTTTAAGAAGAAAAAGCATTGTGAATGAGAATGTCATATAGTAAGTAAGTAATTTCTCCAAATAAGAACAACAAAATGATTCTAGAGCAGATCACATAACCCGGGGTCATAGTGCCATTATGTATACAGTGGCAGCAGAGAAAATAAATTGGGTCTCACATTGTAAACATTTTCCTTCTAAAATAAAAATGATGTTATAAAAACAATATGAATGTAAATCTGCATTTTGCTTGTTTTATAAGATTTCCCCAGAAAATTGTAAAATTACTTTTAATGAAAAATGGGCAACTTTGAACAGCAGCTATAATAAAAAATAAAAAAATAAAACAAACAGACTCATCACAATCATATTATACTGAGGAAGGCGGTTGATGCACAGTACAACATGTATGTATGTATGTATGTATGTATGACAGACCTTCATCTGGAGTATGTCTCCCTCGTGGGCAGGCCATCCCTTCAGCACCAGACCTGTACGGGCATCCAGAAGGACGATGAAGCCAGAGGAGAAGCCTGCAGCCACAGTGCGTCCCCCGGGACTCACCGCCAGGTAGCGGATCAGCCCAGCGCTCATGTTGTTGTACCCCAGACGAAACTCGTGCTGGAGGCACAGGGGAAGACCGTTATTTACAATCTCCCCTTAGGGCTGTTATCAACAAGCATAACAGACACGGCATGGGGATGAGGCATATTCTTCTGAAGCCGATTCACAGAGAATTAGTGGCGGATTCAAACAAATACACCTCTCCCTTCAATGCCATAGGGTGCTCCCTCAGAAGCGCCAAACCCATACACGCACACACACACACTGTCAAGGCTGGGATAGTGTTATTTTTTTTTTCCAGCATGCATTTTTCTGTGAAGGACTATGAAGAAATCTGTGCTGAATTTCACAAAAAAAGGTTTCTTAGCTTACAATCTGATACCACCTTTAAAAAGGGCAACAGAGGGAAGTCAGAAGGCAGTTTCCTTTGGGGGCGGGGGTAGGGGGGTGGTAAAGGTGGAGGTAGTTACCTGCAACCCTGGTTTGCGAGGATCAATAAAGCGTAGGACTGAATCTGCACTCCCGAAGACAACACTGCAGTGGGGAGCTGGCATGGTGGTAACTGCAGTGATGGGGTTCTTCCCATCCAGGGCCTCGTAGGAGCGGATCTGCTTTCCTGGGAGCCAAGATATTCAGAATATGGTTGGCATGAAAGTGTAGGTGAAGAAGGCAACTCTGGTGTTTGAACCCACAACCAACCGGTAGGGAATAGACAACCCAGATCACCAGACTATCCTGCCCGCACCAGTCTATGTGCGGACACAGAATGGTGCAGGCAGGATAGTCTTTTGCCTGCTAGTCCCAGTAGCAGGCAAAAGACTGAACACCTCCCAATGGAGTGTGTCCAGACCTTATTCACCATGTGAAGTTTAAGTATGGTTACACTAGAAGTGCATTCAAATCGGCAAACAAAGGCCAACATGTGTGAACATACTAAAAACTGTTTTTACGTTTGCTTTGGGTTCGACCAGAACATTTGCAAGTAAATGGTCTGAGGAGGCAGTTTTCAACGCAAGCATGATGCTGAATGTATATTCATGCAAAATGTTCACATTTTAAAGTTCAACGCAAACTTTAACCCTCCTGTTGTCCTCCAGGTCAAACTGACCCAACGCACTACCTCTTTGTGGCAGATAGAGGGAACCAATCCTAATTAATTAATACAGCTTACACACACTGTGCACTGCTGGCACAACACGGTGTGAGTTTGAAACCCGAGGACAACAGTAGGGTTTATAATAAAAAATAAATATATACACACAGCAATGACAATAAAGTGAACGACACAATGAGGTGGCGCCATCTGGTGGCATAATAAGATACAAGAGCGGCAACCGGAGGGTTTAGTTCATCACGAACGTTCGCACAATGTGAACGCACCTCTGGCTAGGTGCCCTGCCCCCCCCCTCACCTGTGTACTGGTCCCACAGGTGCACCGTCCCGTCACAGCTCACCACCTCTTGCGAGGCCTCCAGCTGCCCCACGTAGAAGACTGACTTCCGGTGGTCCGCGTACGTCAGCTTGGGCTCCACCTCGCGCGTGCCGTCGCCGTGGTTATACAGGGGCCAGAGCTTGACGGTCTTGTCCTTGCTGCCGGACAGGAAGTAGTCCTCCCCTGCCAGCGGCGCCAGGCACTTGGCGGTGCCCGAGTGGCCCAGGAAGCTCTGCAGGCGGATCTGGTGGAAGTGGAAGTGCGGGTCCTGCTGGTTCAGGCCGATCTCGTACTGCCAGTATGCCAGCCAGTTGCCCTGCAGCGAGCGGCTGCAGCGGGGCAGATCCTGCTTCAGGGGGCTGTCGTCCGCCGGGCCCGCCGGCCTCCAGGGGGACGGCTGGCGGGACGGGAACGCCGCCCCCGCGGGCCGCCCGCCGCCGCCGGCCGGGGCGGGCCCGGCGTGAGAGCGCAGGCTGGGGCTGCCGTCGTCACGGGACACCTGGATGCGGTTACCGATGAGCTGGCTGCCGAACGTCCCCGACTCGGGGAGGCAGTCCGACCCCAGCGGGGTGGAGGCCGAGCAGGGGGCGGGGAACGGGCTCGGGGACACGCCCGCGGCGGAGGGAGGCGGCGCCGCGGGCGCTGCCGTGGCGACGGCCTCCTGGTCAACAGGGCTCACGCTGTCCTGGTAAGCCTGGGCCAACCGCCACACCAGCTCGTGATTGGAGACCAGTTTACGGATTACTGTGTCCCCTACACACACACACACACACACACACACGCACACACACACACACAATGTTGAGTGTAAACAGAGATGGTATAGAGACACAGCACAGCATAAGTGGACTTATATGGAATGTGATAAAGTAGGACATACAGTACAGTACAAGTCAAACTTAAAGGTATAGTCAGCAATTACAAGGCAATACAAGCTTTTCTCCAGAGTGACTGACTATACCTTATAAAGAAAGCCAGTGTGTTCCTACCTACGATGCAGTTAAAGGGGATGTAAGAGGCATACGCCATCTCAGCGTTAAACACTGTCTGCAGCTCCTCCAACACTGCAAGCTCGTAAGTCACATTAGCCTCTCCTGGTGTGCACACATCCACCACCGTAATGTCTCCCACCAGCCTGCGGGGGCTGCTGTCCAACTGCAAATTCAAAGAATGGTCAAATAACTGATATTAAACTAAATATTATTAAACGGAAAACTACTCCTCTCCCTACAGAACATCTTCTCTAACATCCCTCCAAAGCCAACAGTTGTGTTACAAAACAAACAGTGTACTGGGGAGGAAGAGTGGGCTTTTGTGCCACTATAACATGATCAAAATAGTGCATATGGTAAGCATATTTATACTGTAGCTAGATGTGCTGTCATACAGTAGTAATCAAACAGCATCATAGTAATCGTAGTTCATAATCTCATCATCCATTTTCCAACCCCAGCACCAACCTAGGTTACCTAAGAATTAGTTACCTGGTTTGCCTGGTACCACTGACGAAAGGCCTTCTGAAAAGTTCAGTTTAACCCTCATGATGTCCTTATAATATCACATCGTCCCACCAGATGGCGCCACCTGATTGTCTGGTTCTTTTTATTGGCACTGCTGTGTGTATTTATTTCTTTATTAATTATTTCTATATGCATTTGTGTTGTTTCATGTGCCTTTTTAACCCTCCTGTTGTCCTCTGGTTTCAAACACACACCTTGTTGTGCCAGCAGTGCACATCATATGTGTGTGTAGGCTGTCGAACTAGGATTGGCGCCTTCTATCTGCCACAAAGAGCTAGTGCTTTGGGTCAGTTTGACCCGAAGGACATCATGAGGTTTAAAATAAAGGCTCTCTACATAAGGCTACTGTGCCGTGATGTGGTGCGATGCCTGCTGCCCGAGCGTGTACAGTACCTGTGGCTGCAGGCACTCCAGCAGAGAGAAGACGGCGAAGAACTTGTGCAGAGTGTGTGCCATGTGCTGCTGCACCATCTCCCTGCCGATGCGCAGGCAGATGAGAGCCATCAGGCTCAGCATCTTCAGACACAAAGCAGAGCGCGTCTGCACCCCGCTGGGGAACCTGAGCACAGCAGGACGCACACGCCACAGAATGACTGACACATTCCTCTGCATTACAAGCCATCCGTACTTCTAGTCTGTTTCAGTACCAGGTACATTTGGAAACTCCATGGACTAATAAAAGTAAAAGCAGGTGTTTCTGCTCAATATGTAAAATGTGACAAAACATGTTCATATGCTCAAGATTAATAGAAGTAATTGTTTTAGCATGCTAAAGAGATAAACGCTGTAGAGATTAAAATAAAAGATACACTTTACTGCAATCTTCTAACCAAACAAAACGTTTTAAACAAAGAAACAGACGTGTTGCTTCACCTTGGTTTCTTTGTGGTTAGAAAATGACAACTCTGTATACACCTTTGTTTACATTGTGTTTACTTTTCTGCAATCGTGTTTAAACAAACAAGCTTAAACACAGTGAGGTGCTTTTTCACCTCAGTTTGTGGTGTTTAAAAAATAAAAAATAAACACTACAAAACAATGCTATATTCTGCGTAAAATGTTTCACATGTCGCAGATGGCCTCATCCCTTATAACAATCATTTCATGCATCTCTCTTCATCTCTAGTGCCTTTAACGTATTAGCAGTCTAACATCGCATCACCGGTGTATTTACCCCATTCGGGGGGAGGTCAGCAGGTCGAGCAGCGGCAGCAGCACATCTTGGTTGATCTTCATCAGCATGTCCATGAGCGTGGTGTCGGACAGGAAGACTATGATCTTCTGAGTAAGCACCACAGCGCCCAGAAGACCCGCCTCTTTGCGAGTGTTTAGACGCTGTGATGACGGTGGCGCCACCTGGAAATAGCACATCACAATAGTAGAACAGAACTACACACTGTCCTCCTCTTGCATGCCCATTATCCTATTTTGGATATATACATGTGTTGTGTTTCTTTGTTTTTACCAAGTAACCAATGTAGGGCAGGTACTGGTAGGTGAACACAGGCTCCCCATATAGGTGAGCTACATAGATGAGACAGTCCAAAACAGGCCCTGCCGTCTGGTCTCCAACCACAGGCTTCTTCTCATATACACTGCCCATCCCCACAGTCTCCAGACTGCTGTCCTCGGATACAGCGGCCACAAACTGGTGCTTATCAGAGCCTAGACACATAAAATGGTTTCTTCATTGTGCTATACATTTTGTAAATAAGACAACCACATACAGTACTTTTTTAAATAAAGAACAATAAAAAGGCATTGCTATTCTTTCATATTGGGCTATTCCTTCATATTGGATAATTGTGGCTGTTACTCACCAATATAGCAAGTCGTTAGAAGTCGCAGCAAATTCCGCGCCACGTAACGCGAAGTTACTGTTGGTCCCAGCTTTGCCGAAAGCCACCTTACAGTCTTGCACACTGTGTCTGTGTGGAGATGCCACAAGCGGCGAGTTACACATCAGACGAGGGAACATACAGATGAAGAGCACCGTTAACATTGTCACTCACCCAGAAGAATCTTTTGCTCTTTTTCTTCAGAGTCTTCTAACGCATCATGGTCCTCCTCCTCCTCCTCACCCATCTCTTCATCCCCAACGACACCTTTGCCACAGTCTCCCAGTGCCACGCCGTTCATAAAGTCTCCTTCAAGATTGTGCCCCGTGGTCTCGGAGAGGGTGAGGTCCAGGCTGGGCGCACTCTGGTCGTCTCTCCCCTCCTTGGCATCACTTGCGTCAGCGGTGTCCTCTTCCTCCAGCTCCCCTAACTCCTCTCCCTCGCTAGCCTGCTTCAAGTCCTGGCTGCTGTCGGCGGACTTGAGGCTGGCCCGATCGCGTGCGGAGTCTCCGTCCCCCATGGAGAGTTCACTGGCGCTGCTCTTGTCGCTCAGCTTCCCCACGCTCAGTGACTCCTGGTCCAGCTCTTTGGCTGCGGCGCTGTGGCTCGGCAGTTTCCCAGCTGCCGCCGGCCCTGCCCCGCTGTTGACATAGAAGCCATTTTGAAAATCCTCTCCCTCGGCGAGGAACACCTGGTCATTGAGACTGATTCCTGAGGAGTAGTCCACCAGCCCCTTGTCCCCCACCACTGCAGCAGTGCCACTGCCTCCGCTACCACCCCTCACTTTAACGCCGACGGAGCCGGGCGATGACTGTCCTTCGCCACACTGGAAGTCCTCCTCTTCTTCCTCTCCCAGGTTACACGTCACGCCCCTAAGACCTTTACCGTTCTCGCCACCGGACTCCGAAATGCAGCTCTCGAAGCCAGTGATCACCTGTAGCACGTGGGGAAGGAGGCTGGACAGAAAAGCCTGCAAGCCCAACCTCACAATCAGCTGCATTACAAAGCAGTCCGTGTAGAGGTAAAACCGCCCTCGCAGGCAACGTGGGTTCTCATATACACCAACTAGGGGCTTTAACAGAAACTTGCTCGCATTCCGGGGACCCAGAACTTTGGAAATGGGTTCAAACAGGTACCAGGCGGCATACACAGCGGTGGACTCCTCCATCATGAGCGCTAGGACAAAGGGCAGGAGGATCTCAAGGCCCTCGGCTGTGATACTGCCCTGCAACAGAGTCTCGAGCTGTTGCCACAAGTAAAAGACCGCATCTCTTCCCTGATCACTGCAAGTACCGTCCATCTTGGCATGGAAGGAGAAGATAAAATTGTGAAGTGCTGGGAAATACGTAGGGAAAGGAAAGGGGCTTATGATGGGGCTCAGTAACTGCCATGGGTTTGGGGGAGGAAGACCCTCGTATATGGGGTCGTACTCAAAAAGCAGTGGAGAATGGCAGTCCGCTTGCTTTCTGTGTGCTTTTCCAGAGTGCTTATCGATTAATAGCAGCATTTCAAGAGCATGATGCAAAGAGAGAGGCACATCACGAAGGCTGGCCGAGCATAGCTTCATAACAGCTTGGAAACGGTCTCTCAGGGGGCTTCCTGGTTTTAAGCCTCTCAGTTTAGAGGAGTAGTAGATTTCAGCAATGAGCACACCAAGGGCTTGCATGTCTCTCTGGTACAGCTCTTCAAGATTAGGAAGAGAATTGACACGTATTCTTCCTTCGATCCTATGCTTACTATGCTTTTCAGGATGTGACAAGTCTGCATGGAGACTCTTCACCAGAAAATTGTTCAGTTTCTCAAGTTCTTCCAGAGGTTGCAGTGGGTTAAACCCTTCTGGCAGCATGATTTTGAACTCATCTGCATTGGAAACCTCTCCATGCTTTTTGTTCACTAGGCCCCCTTTCTGTAAAATGGCGCTACGTAAACTGGTAACGCCCGTGCCCTCACCCGGAAAGGAACTTGGAGACTGGGACACAATGAGTTGATCTCCCCCAGTCTTCCCCCCAGCTGTACTGCTGTTTGTCACAGTAGTGGGGACAGAGGCAGACGAGCCAGTGGCCGCCAGTGAATCCAGAGCTTCTGTGCCTTGTTCAAGCTCTTCATCTCTATCTACCACTGTCCAGCCACTGGATTCACACCCCGTGGACTCTGGCACCATTCCATCCACACTGTCAGCTATGGCGTTGAGCATAGGAATTTCTAGAGAAGGCACGTCATGAAGAGGAAGGCCAAGTAGAGGAGGTTCTGGGGGGGCATACTGGCAAGGAGAAAGACGGGGTGGGTGGGGCTGGTCAAACAGCTGAACCACACCGTAGCTGGTAAGATGCGTGTGGTTGTCCACCAAGTGCAGGCACACATTCTTGGCCTTGACAGCTTCTTTACCTGAGAGCTTGTAGCCAAACGTGAGGTCTATCCAGTGATGCAAGTGCTGGGACACCTCTCTGCTCTCCAGAAGGCGCCTGTGGACCTCTACAAACTCCTCACAGGAGCTGCACCACGAAGGCACTTCCAGGTCTGGCATGTCAGGGTGAATGGAACGAAATATGGAAGGGTCTGTGTAAAACTCCGGAATGCATTCGTCTGGGGTCCAACTCTGCATGCGCTCCATGTTGGCAGGATATTCGTTAGGCTCCCACTGAGACCTCACGTGGCTGCACAGCACTGCCTTGGGTGTCTGCCGGGCTTTGTACACGTAGTATGTAATGTCTGAGAGCACGTCCGAGATATGATGAGGTACATGGAGGTGGTCCGACTGCCCGGCTCCAACAGAGCCAACAGAGAAACCCAGGTCTCCGCCTGCACTACTTCCACCTCCCCCAGTAGCAGCTGCCAGTGCCTCTTTGGTCATCTCATATGTAAAGTCTAGCTGTTTATCCCCTTTATTAAGCCTAAACTTGGACCTCCTGAGGTCACGGAACCTTCCGAACGGCACAGTGAAGTCCACAACCCAGGGCAGCACCGGGTGATAATTCGGGTCTCCCTCTCGCCTGCCCGCTAACCTGTTTAGCTCCATCAGGTAGCGAAAATTGCTGACGCGACCGTGAACCCAATCTAAGACCATGGCCTTGAGCTCATCACAGCAGTCTCTACAAAAGCTCTCGTTTCCGCCGCAGACATGTGCATCGACTCTCAGTGGAATGCTCTTTTGCACCCGGCTGCCAGTAACATAGCTTTCCGCGTCCTTTTCTGTTCCCAGTTCCTCATAATGGGCTAGGTTGAGTCTGAGACGGCTGCAAAGCTGTTCGTCCACTGCTAGGTCCTGCAGGGAAAGCTCTCCACAAGAGAGCCCTGCTGCGTGGCAAGCCTGCAAGGCTCTTAGTAACTGGTATATGATGAACAGTACTTTGGCATGGCTGTTGGCAAGCTTGGCCGGGCTGTAGGACACAACGTCATGGAGTGAATACTGTGTGTAGGGCAGAATCACATAGAGCATCTCAGCTGATTCTAGAAGACACTCTGCCGGCACAACATTGGGACATAGGTCTGATGGCTGGGGTTTGGAAGAGCAGGGGGAGGTAGCCGAGAACTGGTTCTCTTTGTCCTTGTCTCTGGCCGGAGAAAGGGATGGCGACACTCTATTAGTGGAGATAAATTTAGATTTGAAGAGCTTCTGCAGTGCTTGACGCACGGCATCTATAGCTGCAATATGCATCTGCTCAGCTGCCCCTGCATATGGCTGGACCAGGCTGCAATAAGCTTCACGCCAGAGGTTCCTAAGAGAGACAATAACATGTCACTAACTGAATCACATTTTGTAAAAACAACAGATGTGGGTGATTTTTCCTTTAGTAGTAACCACCACCATAAGACATATTATTATTATTCTTAGTCTTACAATATGCTATGGGTAACCTACTTACTGTAAGGAAATAAAAAAGGGGAAAACCCTTTAAACATATTTTACAGAACAGAAACCTCACATCTTTTGTTCATGACCGTATATTTACTCATTAAAAGCCTTAACCCTCCCGTTGTCCACTACCTCATTATGTCAGTAGATGGCGCCACCTGATTGTGTAGTTCTTTTTAGTGTCAGTGCTGTGTGTATTTATTTAGTCGTTTGCTTTTTCATGCCTTTTAACCCTCCCTTTGACCTCGGGTTTCAAAACACACTACCTTGTTGTGCCAGCATTGCACATCATGTCTGTATAAGCTGTAGAATTAGAAATGGCTCCTTCTGTTGGTTTAATAAGGTAGTGCGTTGGGTCAGTTTGACCCAGAGGACAGCAGGAGGGTTAAATGAAGTGCTTCAAATTCACCATCACAAACATTATTATTATTATTATTATTATTATTACAATAATAATAATAATGATGCCTGTTTACTATAACAGTTATTCCATTAAATAATATTGCTGCAATTAGTATAAGTATGCTATGCACAGTACCTGACATTACTCAGTGATATTCGCTGCATGGTTTTCATGTAGGAATCCAGTGGCACAGCTTCCCCTTGTTCACAGCAAAAGTCGGTAGCCAATCTGTAGCTGAGTTTAGATTTGCTCAGCCCCTGAATACACACTCGTGTCCATCCATGAGGCAACTTTGTCTGGGAACGCTGAAGGAAGGCGCCAATTTCCGCCTCGCTGGCGCTGTCAAAGCGAGCACAGCGCGTTACTCTCTTCTCCCGGAGGCCCGACACCCATCGAGTAGGGACCAGCGCCACAATCTCCAGGGGCCGAGGACCCGGCCCCAACTGGCGTCGGTCGATCCCCAAGTCTCTCTCTACTGCCAGGATAAGCATCTCCATGGTGATGCCTATGGTGGGTGAGGGGAGGGAGGGGGGAGGTGTCACACACTTCTGTCTTCCCTTCCGCCGCCACAGAGACGGACTGTTATACCTCCATGGAGTCAGAAAATGGCCTCATCAAGTGCACTTCCTCTTCCAGCAAGACCTGCGGGTGTGTGTGGGGGGGGGAGGCATTGAAATTGTAAAACAGTGAAATAAAAAAAAAAAATGTTCCTCATTGAAACAATTATTAAATTGAAGCAAAGCTTCAGATAATAATGGCCAGTTACCGTACAAAATAATACTAACTTGTGGTGTTGGAATTAGCTAATGTGTGATGTGATGTGCATGACTTCCTCCCCTGAGTGTCTGAAGTTGAGCTGGTCTCACATGACTGAACTGCTGTTCCTTCCCGGGAGCTATCTAGCAGTGCATGTTGCTTGTCCCAATCGACTTGGTCAAAAATACAATTTGGATAGAGATCATTTTAGTAACAGTACGGGAAGTAATTACACCACATAGCCAACAAGATGATGCCCTGTGTGCAGAAATTAAAGATATTGTAACTTGCTTTTTAAAAACTAAGGAGGAAGATCACAGCAACAATTTGTAAAATCTGTGAGGCTTTCATTTCCCTTACAATGTCAACGATTACATACAAATAAATTAATTCCCCCACCAACCAATGTTAAGTGTAAACCATGCATTAATGGGCTTCCCTGTAGAGATAGAGTGCATTTTAATAAATACCACAGCATCAATGGTTATTATTTTATATTTAGATACTGACATGACATTTTCCTCTTTCCCAATATAAGTCAAAACAATGTCGTGATAAATGTAATAGCATACAATTATTTGCAGTCATGACTGTAAGACGTCGTTATGATTCACAGTTAAAGAACAAGCTATTCATTCTCTAAAGTAAAGCTCTACTCCTAGTGTAAAGTGAATGTTGAAGGTCTACTCCTAGTGTAAAGTGAATGTTGCAAGCTTAATTACTACTCTCTTTACTGTACAGAGTAATTATCATGTTTAATAAACACGGGCCCAGATTAAGGAGGGTGTCGTTTCCCCCCCAAAAAACTTCAAATGTAAGTTTTTAAATCTTCTTTGTCTGGCCGTCTCCAGATTGAACGTAGGTGCAAGTGCCGATAGCACAGAGTCCTTAGAAGTTATTTGAGACTTCACATGGAAAAATAGAAATGGCATTCTTTGTAACTTTGATAGGAGCCGCAGCATAGTGCCTCATGAGAGGAAGTATCCAACTTGTGGGCTAATGTTAGCTAAACAAGCTAACGATGGCTAACGCTGCAATAAGCAAACGACACAACATTAAGAATCTGGGTTCACTGCCACCATGACTGCGAGGAGCTCTAAACACACAATGTGCTTAATAAACAGTGATCTCTGTAACCCACTAACAGCACTGTCTGTCCCCGGGTGTTAACAATAGCTCACCACTTGTAGCTGTCAACGTGAAGGTACAGGCACGGACGAACCTTCAAATGCATGCATGATCAAACAGTAACGTTGGGTCTTAACAACGTCATGTGGAGTGGTATTTTCTTGTTCCGCTTATATCACAGCATTGTCAGCAAATGCAACAGCGTCAGTGAGCCGATAGTGTTTTGTTCCGCGTTTTATTCGCAGCCATGTTGATGCTAAGCGAAAGCAATCACGTGACACTGAATATCATGTGATGTAGGTTTGGCGTAGAGTTCTATGAGTATGACCCAGGTAAAGGGAAGGCATAACGATATCCACAAGGGGGCACACTTCTTGCTCCATATGTGTGACATTTCTATTATTTATTTTTTCATTATTTTTATATATATACAGAATACACAGACTACACATTAGAACACACCGTTGAAAATTATGCGACTTTATAATAAAATATTACATTCATCGTTGACCCGTTTCAAATAAACTTCTCAACAGACAATCGCGTGAACGAGGCATGAAAGACGAAGCACCACATTGGGTTGTACGGTTATAATTACAGGCAACCAAATTAAACGTTCCTGTCATCTAAAAGCATACCGCTAAAACATAATTACTGCAAGCACATTACAGTGAGCACACAGAACATGGTATTCCTTGTTATGTTCGCTACAGCTGGAGAAACTTAGAAAACATGCCAGCTTTGACTTTATGCAAGACCTCACACACAGACATACACACGCAAACACGCGCGCGCATACACGCACGCGGGAGCGCGCGCGCACTCACACACACACACACACACACACAATCATAAGCTAGGTAGGGTCTACAAATAGAATATAATATCTGAAATAAATGTGATTGCTACTGTAATAAGCAATAGGCCAAGCATGTTACCAATGGTTTCAATCTGTGTATCAATATTAACCCTCATAATGTCCTCTGGTTCAAAATGACCCAAATCACTGGCTCTTTGTGGCAGATAGAAGGAGCTAAACCTAATTCTACAGCATACACAGACATATGATGTGCACTGCTGACACAACAAGGTGTAAGTTTGAAACCCGAGGACAACAGGAGGATTAAAAGGCACAAAAAACAACATAAATACATAAAGAAATTGAAAAACACACAAATCATACACAATCAGATGGCGCCGCCCTGTAGCCAAATACGAGATTTCTGAGTACATTACGAGGGTTAAAATGTCCTATTATTTATTATTTTTGTAGAATTACACTAATTTGTATATGCATTTTCTTTATTGTTTTATGTGTATTTGTTTTGTCATATCACTTGCACATCATTGTTTTTGTGATTTGCTGTTTGGGTCGAACTAGGCTATATGTGTTTCCCCCTGACCTCTCTCCCCTTATCCTCTCGTATTCTCTCAGGAGGGAGTACTTCGAGGTTGTAAAAGGATATATGCATTTCTTTTTAAATCCACAGCACAATAAATGGTAAAGGAGTCACACAAAACTTACAACAAAACACAACACAGAGCTAGTGTTATACTTACCAATATGTCTACTGGTGCTTCAGTGTGGTTAATATGATGAGAGTGTCACTTCAGTATGTGTATAAACAAGTCGACGTGTACAGCTAAAATTAAATCAACAATAAAATATACAAAACAATTTAAATCAACATAATGCTGCGGGATATATGCCTTTCATTTTAATTCTGCAGCACACGATTATACACAATTATTACACAACAGAACACAACGCAGAGCTGACGCCGGTGACATGCTGAAACACTTCCATTCCATAATAATATAAATGTAAAGTTTGAACCGTATTGTATCGTGTATGTTTGTGTGTGTGTGTGTGTGCGTGTGTGTGTGCGTGTGTGTGTGTGTGTGTACGTGTTTGTGTGTGTACGTGTGTGTGTGT
Source organism: Aphredoderus sayanus (assembly GCA_027564795.1). Classification (NCBI taxonomy): domain Eukaryota; kingdom Metazoa; phylum Chordata; class Actinopteri; order Percopsiformes; family Aphredoderidae; genus Aphredoderus; species Aphredoderus sayanus. Next base: position 14,213 of record JAODUG010048737.1, read on the forward strand.
GTGTGTGTACGTGTGTGCGTGTCTGTGAGGGAACGAGAGCAAGGCAAACTGCTGAGACTCCCCCTCCCTCTACCCGCACTTCTCATTGTGATTCGCGTTTGCCTCTCTCTCTCTCTCTCTCTCTCTCTCTCTCTCTCTCTCTCTCTCTCATTTTCTATCTTTCTCTCTCTCGCCCTCTCCTTTTGCCTGTTTGGTGAGGGCCCCCCGTTCCTCCCCACCTCTCTGCACGTAAAAAGGCCATCCATGGTGCGCAGACTGGCATTGCTAGAGTTTCTCAGAAGATGGCATTTCTAAAGCGTCTTCGACATGTCAAGAATGATATTATTTTATTCTCCACTCCATTTCTTCTTCTTCCACTGCCTTTGGTGATCGGAACACCGGTATGTAGCCTTTATAGCGCATAAAATATCAGCTAGCATCTCATATATTTTTCTTAAGAAGTTATAAACTTTGTTTAAGTCACGTTGTAGTCAAGTTGTTTGATATTGTTCTATTGTATTGTTATGCTTGAAGTTTTAAATTATTACATTCATAGAAAAAAAACTAGAAACTCGCGAAACGCTGCTCAATTCATTGCCAAGTTTGAGTGTTTTGCTGGCCAGCTTGCACCTGCTGCGTCTACGGTCAAATGCACAGCGTGGTTGTAGCAACAATTAATGGGAACTGTCCAGTGTCCAGTGAACCGAGAGTGTTCTACCAGAGTACTGTTATTTTAAATATTTTTTGTTAACACTTGGTGTCTTGTCCAGCGTGGGAACGAGAGTAGCAGGTCTCTACATGTTCACTGTGACAGCTATTCACAGGCTATAGACATGTTATCATAGACATATAGCCATGCCATACATTGCGCCTCTTTTCAGAAGTGTTTATATAACTGTGTATACAACATTATCGCCAACATCTCATAAATAAGTAAGGCCGTTGAGGTTGACTCCAAATGCAGGAGAGTTAATAAATGTTTAACAACAATAACCATATCTATTCCAGTTAACTATCCCCTCTTAAAATGTGATGCAACAGGTCTACATTGTTCCAGATGGATTATTTATCACAATCTGTGTGTGTGTGTGTGTGTATGTGTATGTGTGTTTGTGCGTGTGCATGAGCACATGTTTATGTGTGTGGTGCTTTGTGCTTCTCAATGCATTCACACAGGAGGCAGAATGTGCCTATGTGATCATCTTAATGGCAGTGTACTGGTGCACAGAGTCCCTCCCACTGGCTGTGACAGCCCTTCTCCCAGCAGTGCTCTTCCCATTGTTCGGCATCATGCAGTCCAAAGACGTGAGTCAGCTGATTGCAAACTCATACAAAGCTAACGCGGATGCAGTGGGCAGCATCCCTGTTAGCAGGTAGAGCTGGGGGGGGAGACAGGTGAGCGAGAAGGCACATGGTTTGTTTGTACCCTGCCAACTCCTGCCTGAAGCGTCCCTGAGCAAGACGCCAAACCCTGACCGCTCCCGGTGGTTGGATGGCGCCTTGCATGGCTGACGCCACCATCGGTGAGCGAATGAATGAGAAATGTGTGAATGTGAGGCATTGCTGTGCAGCACTCTGAGTGGCTGTTATAGGTTGGGAAAGCGCTACACAAGTTCAGTCCCATTTAACCCTTGTGATGTCCTTGGGGTCAAACTGACCCAAATCACTAGCTCTTTGTGGCAGATAGAGGGCGCTAAACCTAATTCTACAGCTTACACAGAC
>JAODUG010048758.1:0-15911 GCA_027564795.1 Aphredoderus sayanus
TAAACACAGACATGTAACTAATGTGGCACAACGGGTTCCTTGATATTTTGGGCTCACCCTGCTCGTGTGTGTGCATGTGTTGCCATGGGTGCAGCTGGCTGTCTGCCCTGGAGAGTACCAAGTGGCTGCAGCACCTGTCCCTGCTGTTGAAGGCGGCGCTGCTGGTGGTGAACGCGGTGGACCGCGACCACAGGCCTGTGCTGGTGCACTGCTCAGACGGCTGGGACCGCACGCCGCAGATCGTCGCCCTCTCCAAGCTGCTGCTGGACCCCTTCTACCGCACTATCGAGGTACGGCGTGAAGACTGGTGCCATATTGGCTCCCATTCACTGCAACCCCATGTGTTTTCCTGCTGGTGATTTCTATTGACCTGACGCGCCCGATGGTTGTTACACGCACAGAACGTAGTTCGATGCACACAACCATCTGGGGTGGTAGAGTGGGGCGACAGGTGATCTATAAGTCGCTGGCTCGAACCCTGCTAACTCCTCACCTCAGTGTCGACGTGTCCCTGAGCAAGACGGCTAGCCCTAACCTCTGGTGGTCAGATGGCGCTTTGCTTGGCTGACATCGCCATCGGTGTATGTTTGTGTGTGTGTGTGTGAATGGGTGAATGAGAGGCTATACTGTAAAGCACTTTGAAGTGGCTGGAAGGTTGGAAAAGCTCTATATAGATGCAGTCCATACCATTTTACCACCCGTCCATTGAAAAATTTTTAAACGGGCAGGCGCTTTAAAAAAATTCTTAAAATACAGGTGATTGGATGAACCCTGTCACACGTTAGGTATCCCAGTCAGAATGGAAAGGATTGCTTGTCTCTCCAGACTGATTCTACTGGCGAAGTCAATCTGAAGCTTGTGAGATCAGGATGGTCTCCCCAGGCTAGATTTGTATGGCCTGATTGTGTTAGAAGTGTGTTTTATGGGTAAAGCCCAACATAAGAATTATACTGTGCTGACGTGTGTGTGTAGGGCTTCCAGGTCCTGGTGGAGACAGAGTGGCTGGACTTCGGCCACAAGTTTGCTGACCGCTGTGGCCACGGGGAGAACTCTGAGGACCTGAATGAACGCTGCCCTGTCTTCCTGCAGTGGTTGGACTGTGTCCACCAGCTGCAGAGACAGTTCCCCTGCTCCTTCGAGTTCAACGAGGCCTTTCTAGTCAGTATTAGAGACACTTTAACCCCTGTCAGCAGACACGCATGCTGTGTTTGAAATATGACGCAGTCTCAATATCTGTGAATCTCTAATATGCGGTTACAGTTAAAGGTGTGTTGACATTTGGGCGAGAAGAATGAGGCATTTTTGTTCTCTGTTCTTTTTAGACACCTGTGTCAGGTGTACAAGCACCTGCTTGTCTGTGAGTGTGTGTTTGTTGTGTGTACAGGTAAAGCTGGTGCAGCACACCTACTCCTGCCTGTATGGGACCTTCCTGTGCAACAGCGGCAAGGAGAGGGAGGACCGACACGTCCAGGAAAGGACATGCTCGGTCTGGTCCCTGCTAAGGCCAGCTAACATTCCCCTGAAGAACCGGCTGTACACCTCACACTCTGATACCGTACGTCCACTTTCTCTCTGCTCATCACATTGCAGTGGTATGTCACAGAGAAGCAGACCGAAAGGACTGTTTATGAGTGCAGTAGAGTACAGTAGCTAAATCGAGAGAAACCGGTCTGTAAGTCACCACCCATGCGTCTCTTGACATTCACATGAGGGACACAACATAACAGCAGGGTATATTGTTTCATGTAGCTGACGTTTAGTTATGACTCCTATAGCTTTCCTTATCAATATATTGTAGCTGGTCGAATAGCAGGTCTCCCAGCATGCCTCAGTGCAATGGACTGTATATCTATCCCTCAGTTATTTATGCAGTTTTTTGCTGTCTTTTTGTGTATTGTGCATTATTTTCGAGTTACATTAATACACGATTTATTATAATAACTTTAATGATGCACCATGAATGCAAGTGTCAGAGTTAAAGTTGTACTCTCACATGCTATCATCGTAATGTGTAATCGGAACATAGTTTTTAGTTTTTCTCACATATCTGACTGCCAAAAGGTAATAATCTAAATAAGCTTAGCTATTTTTAGCATAATGGTCAGTGTGTAGGCTAGCTGCACATGTTTTAGTACAAGCTTATCTATCCATGCTAAACTGGTAATGAATACATCAACAGTAAAGGAACTAAACTGTCCCCAGAACTTTTCAAAACAAACTGATACCCATGGCCTGTTTCAGTCAGGAGAGTATGGTCTCAGGCAGGGCGTTCCTGACATCCCAGAGATGTATTGTGCAATACTTGTTTTGGGATTTTGTCAATGGCTTTATCCCATTTTTAATTTATCACTAGTACGTGTGGTAAGTGTTTTTGCGGGTACTTTATATTATTTCATTGCAGTAGTTTTCTTCTCTCGTCTTGTCAAAATGAGTGGAACTGGTTCTAGATTTGGCACCGGCACCACATCGGTGCCAAAGGGATATCATTATACTTCCTCTGAGTAAAGATTTTGTTTATGCTACCAATCAGATAGTGGGCACACATTAATGTTGCTGATGCTTTCATTAAGCTCTCATTGTTTTGCAATAAAATCAGTGACTTAGTTATTAAGTTCTGACAACATAGACATTCTGACATAACGAGGACACCAAAACAGTTGAAACAGGATTTGCATCGGCAGACATTATGATAGATTTAGGGTAACTAAAAAACAAGTTTAATCTGCAAGTGAAACGTCAACATGTTCTGTAAGTGTGTGGTGACTGCCCTTTTTAAAAACGCTTTATAGGCAGGGTATTACACTATGCTGTTGGCAAATGTAGTTTTAACTGACAGAGAAGGCAGTTTTGGAAAACACTATTTTCCAAGGGTTCTCATGCATGCTAGGCTGTTTTCCCTTGGTGCGACCAATTCCGGTACTAGCCGCATGTAGAAGTACTAGCCTACATATTCTATTCATATTCTATGAGTGTGTCTTTTCCCTGACTGAGCCAGCAGCTGTCTCCACAGGTGCTCCACCCAGTGTGCCACGTGCGCAACCTGATGCTGTGGACGGCAGTCTACCTGCCCAGCTCTCTGCCCACCACTCCCTCCGATGACTCATGTGCCCCCTACCCCGGGCCTGGTGCCAACCCTGAGGAGGCCTCCCTGGGCAGGTGAGCCTGGCCCTAACTTGCATCACCCCCTCATGTCCTCCCTGATGCAAGATAAACCTAGGTTGTGGGTCTCGGAATCCCCCCCCCCCCCCCCGTCCCACGCACACACACACACACACCTTTGAGGATCGCTCACAAGCTGATACAATAGTGGATATGGCTTCATTACATTGTGTTTATCCTTGAACGAGGAATGTGATGTCAATTGAAACTTTAGATGCTTCCTTTTGTTTTTATTTTATTTTTATTTTTATTTTTTTGCATAATGTTTACATTTGCAGTTGCGGCAAGCGCTTGTATTCAGAGAATTGTTATTACTACACCACATTATTTATGAAGTTATTGTCTGGATAATTACAGTCCTGACACTTAAATCATGTCTGCAGTTAACTTCACCAAGGCCTTCCCACACACTATGGCTGGATATAGCACCCCAGCGTTGTGTAATGATAAACAGATCATGTGTGCTGCTGCTCTTAACGTCATGTGGCTGTAGACACTGAGCCATTGTTTATTAACTGAAAGACTACTTCCTTTCTCCCACCTCGCCTTCCGCTACCGAAGACGCCCGAAAACCCGCTCCTTCGACAACTTGCCCAGCGCGTGCGAGCTGGGCAGCGCCCTGCCGGCCAACCGGCGCTCCAGCGACCCGAGCCTGAACGACAAGTGGCAGGACCACCGGCGCTCCCTGGAGCTCCCGGTGGCCGCGGAGCCCGAGGGAGGGCCCGGCCCAGACCAGGAGGGGCTGACCAACGGCCTGCCCTACTCCGACACGGGCGACTCCGAGCTGGAGGACAGCCCGCAGCCCTGCCCGGCGGAACCCCCCCAGCTGGGGCAGGAGGCTGGGGAGGAGGCGGAGCTCTCGGTGGCCATGGGCGTAGCGGAGGGTCAGATGGAGAACATCCTCCAGGAGGCGGCGGCGGCCATCATAGCTGATGTTCAGAGGGAGGCCGGCGCTGCTGTCACTCAGCTGGTAGCCAACGGCGACGTAGCGACGGAGAAGGTGGCCCGTAGTAACGAGGCTGATGGACCACCTGAGGTGAACGGCACTGAAGCACAGGGAGAAGCTCAGAACAGTCAGCCAGAGGACGCTCCGCCTCAGCCTGAGGAGGGCAGGGGTTCTCCTCCCAGCCCCCTCTTACCTCCCCCCCCGCCTGTGGAGACGGCAGCCCTCCAGGAGGAGCAGGCCTTCACGGAGGCCCAGGTTTCAGAGGAGCTAGTGAGGGAGCGTTCAGAGGAGAGAGAAGACCAAGCCCCTGAGCCAGCGGCCCCCGGGCCTCTAACCAACGGGTGTGGGGACCAGGTGGCTGAGGAGCCGGGGCCCGTGGAGAGGGACCAGGAGCAGCCTGAGCCCAGCACAGGGCCCTCGCAGCCGGCGGTGCAGGCCGACGACAGGCCCTCGCTCATGGAGAGCTCCACAGAGACCCTGACGGAGGAGGCCTGCGGCAGGCCGGAGCCCCCCACGGAGCCCTGCAACGAGGCCGGCCTGGAGGGCGACGTGGAGCAGGGGGCCGGCAGGACTTTAAACGGCGGGGGCGAGCGCCTCTCTCTCGGTGCCTTGCAGCGCTTGAGCGGGCCGCCCTCCAGGGAGGCGCTGTGGAACAGCCAGAGCTCCAACGGGGACTCCTGCGGCGCCCCCCACTGGGCCAAAGCCAACGGGGAGGGTGCCGCTCTCAGCCGCCAGGGCTCCCTGGCCAGCTGCCACTCCCTCAGCCTCCCCCCGCGGGGCAGCTGCTCCCACCTCCCCCTCCACCTCCACCACCACCGCTGCTGCCACCACGCCCGGCCCGCCGCCAGCCCCGAGCAGCCGTCCCGCAGTCACCTGGACGACGACGGGCTGACGCTGCACACGGACGCCATCCAGCAGCGGCTGAGGCAGATCGAGGCGGGCCACCAGATGGAGGTGGACCACCTGAAGAAGCAGGTCCAGGAGCTGTGGAGCCGCCTGGAGAGCCAGCACCGTGGGGGGCTGCTCCGCATCAACGGGGACCTGGGGGACGATGTGGTGAGAGCCACCCCGTAGAGCCATGCTGCCTCCTGCCACTGTGTGCTGTGTTTTACATCCGTACGCTGGCTGTCGGGACTAGAGCGATCCTTTTGTTTGCTACGTGATGAATGGGAAACCGTCCTAAACCTCCACTGACTTCCATTGTTTCTCAAGCCGCTAGTAGTATATCTGTAATAATACAATGAATTAGTTCTAGACCCTCCTAACACTCAAGAACACCTACTACTGCAACCAAATTGTATTTTGAAGAAACAATGGAAGTAAATGGTCATTTTGAACCATTCACACTGCTCCCATATTACTTTCCTGGCTTTTGAAACCCCACTAGCCAGGAAAGTGCTAAATGAATGTTGCAAGGTAACATGTCCTTAGAAGTGTACAGTAGATGGAAGACCATAATACTTTTATTGGTGCTAAACTTGGTGATTATTAATCTCATCTATAATAATCTACCTTTTTATAATCGCTCCTTGAGTCAGGCTTTAACCTGCCATTAAAATGTTTTATGACCCTTATCTGGTTAAATACACTTTATTTACTTGTTTTGATGGTCACTGTGCATATACATCCCTTAAACTATACTACAGTGTGTAGTCTTGTTGAAGCATCTCCATCACATACAGTAGTTTGTCAACGCTGCATTATTTTCAGCAATATGATTCTGTATGTGTATCGTGCTGAGCAGTGAAGCTACTCCAGATTCTGACCGGCTGTCTCCCACCATGCAGACGTCCATGACGGACTGCGAGTACAACCAGGACCCCAACTGTCTGTCGCGCTGCAGCACAGAGTTCTTCTCAGAGGCCAGCTGGGAGCAGGTAGACAAGCAGGACACGGAGGTAGGCAGCCACACCCACCAGCAGCTCTTTACCCGCCTATGGGTGGAACACAGCTTCCACAGCAAGTGGGCTTGTGGCCATGCAACCAGCCAGGTCTACAACTGGCTTGCATTAACAGCCCTTCCCCACTGCTCTGAAAGCTGCTTTCTTCCCATTACTGAGAATGGCCTGGATATGATAAGTGGTTAGACTCGAGGTCCGTCTCAGACTACTGGAGGAGGTTGGTCGTCCACCAGAGGTGTGACCTGAGGTTTGGCTGCACATTGCAGGTGACCCGCTGGTACCCGGATCATTTGGCGCCCCAGTGCTTTGGCTGCGAGAGCAGGTTCTGGTTCGCCACCAGGAGGCACCACTGCAGGTAACCGTCAGGGTCTTACAAGGGCAGTCAGAACCAGGGACGGCTCCTATCCGCATTATTAAAGTCTGTGAGCGCTCATTTCCTCTCATTAAACCTGGGATTTCCTATTTGTTGTTAGTGTTTTTGTCATTTTAATGTTGGCTTTAGCTAGCTCTCTCCGTAGCTACTGTATCTTGTATTTGCATGAAGGAGAAATAACATGGATTTCTCCCGGCCAGATGAAGGAATTTCCCTTTTGATTTTTCTCATTTCCTTTTATTGCCATACCTTGCTCTCTGGGTCAGGAGGGTCTGGTTAACCAGTGGCTCACATCAAGCATTTGGCCTGTGGCCTCACTTGGTATCTCACAGCCATCAATATGAAGCATGTAGCTTAACAATATTCATCTTGGTATTAAGCTTAACAATAACTGTTCTAGCAACTAAAGTGGTTATCAGAATAGATTGGAATATAGATGCATACATTGTTTTTGTCAGTGTAGTTTCTCTTGACCCTCACATTGAGAACTGGATATAGAGCAGTATCCATGTGAGCAACCTGCTAGCTGCTCTTATCCATTGTTTGCCCCTCTCCTCCACAGGGGCAAAGACCCTGTCCAGGAGGCCTGGTGAGATCCTGACACTCCCCTCCCTTTCCCCCATTCCCTGCACTCATTTTGGTTTATGAAATTCACTCTAAAGGCCAAAGTATTTTATCTAAAGTGTGGCCTCACGCAATACAAATGCTTCTCTGTGAAATTTACATGCTTATCTGGCTTCAAAAGCAGTATTCTTTGGCATTTCCTCTTTGTTCCAGATAGCGAAAACACAAATGATCTCTTTATAAATGGTTTTTCTATTGGCACACTTCCCCATGAATAGTATTGGTGTAATTAAGAGATAGACTGGAAAATGTATTTTCTTACCTGCTTGGAACACAAGCCAAGTTTACATGTTTTGCATGACATCTTGGCGTATGTAGTTGGTGGCACACGTGTTCCACATGGCACAGTCAAGACGCACTTGTTTGTATGGCCACATTTCAGAGGGAAGCACGTATATTTTGGCCTTAACGCACCCTGCCTTTCTTCTCCCCACCCATTGCATCTGATTGCACCTGTTTTCATCATGTTTTGAGTTCAGTTAAGTCAGCTCCTCACCAAGCTAGGCGTTGTGTGTCTTTGTGTTCATTTCTGAGGCCAGTATGTCTTTGTGCAAGCTCATTGGCACACCATTACCCTGAGGTGGTGTGTAACTGGCTGAGCATTAGGTCCCAGTGGGGGTGCTGTGAGAGAGTTGAGGATATTTGCCCCACCCTCCCATCAAATGCATCATGTTTTTATACAGCCTCACCTGGATACTGTGTCTTTCAAACCACTGCTCACACATGCTGTCTTCACCAGCAACCCTACCACATGCCAGCAGCATGTCCTCCTCCTCCCCCAACCCCCAATCCCACTCTGCCTGCATTTCACTACCGCTCGCCAGCATAGCATGACACCCTGTCAGATGGCGACACCATGAATTAGGGGCCTCTGGGTGTTATTATACCGAGACCTTAGGTACTGATAGTACTGAGCTGTTTCTTCAGGCTAGAGGTGTTTTTTGTAAGTGAGAATGGCTTTAATACTCTAAAGCATGATCAGAAACATTGTGAAGCACTTCTCCAGTGTCTGGTGCTGGTAATGTGTGCTGTTTTCATCAGTGAATTTTAACCTTTGCTCTGCACCTGTTTTAACCCAGCACGTAGAGAGTGAAGACCTCCCCGCCCTGTGAATCAGGCTTGATAATGCTACTGTGACCAAACTTTGCCAGAGTCCAGCGGTGACCACCTTGTCTCCCCCTAAACTGTAGGAACTGTGGTAACGTGTTCTGCGCCAGCTGCTGTGCCCAGAAGATCCCCGTGCCAAGCCAGCAGCTGTTTGAACCCAGCCGCGTGTGCAAGGGCTGCTTCAGCAGCCTCCAGCCCAACATGGCACCCATGGACCTGGAACTGGAGAAGACCATCACGGCCAGTTCCAACTAGGGCCGGGGTGCCACCATCAAACGCATGCCGCTGAAGAAGGGCACTGGAGCTATATGGAATGTCCCATTGTGGGTGTGTGCTGGAACTCTGGATTTATTCCCATGTGTATATAGATATGATGATGATAGGTGCTGGATGATGTGTTGGCAATTATGCTCACCACTTTGAACAGTGGGTGTGTATGGGAATGAATGGGCAGGAAGTGTTGGCCCGTGTGAGACGAAGTACACATGCTGGCATGCTGAGGGGTCATTTGTAGCAGATTTGGACTGCATTACTATGAGGTCAGGGAAATACTGGAGCAAGAAAATACTTCTGGTTGTTGCTAGAAGTCTCTGGAGGGCGGTGGTTCATCTGGAATGTTCTGAAGCAGCCCCTGCTCCTCCCCACATTGACACTTCTCAACCTCACCATCATCTCCAGTTGGACTTGTTTGGGACCTTGTGAGAATAGGAGAGACACGAGTGATGGTGTCCTGGCATGGAAGAGACACTCCTAGCTTTTAGAACCGGCTACATAACAAGTGGATATTGAAAAATAACCCTTATATGTGACCTGAACCCTTTATTTGAGAAGCGTGCTTGTCACTTAAACTGGCAAATGGGTTTCAGGCCTCTTCTTAAGGTCAAGAGATTGCTTACTTTTGGCATCGTAACTGCAACCTTCTATTATCTTTTTGTTAGCAAACCCAGGAAAACCATAATCTGAAAGTCTTCTAAAATGGCCATTGCCACTACCACCCTTAATCACAGCACGGTCAACAAATGTCTTAAGGGTTTTGAAGAAAGTTGTTAAAATCCAGGTGATTTATACAAGTCAGCATTGCTAACAAATGCCATTAGGAGGTACAGTACTTCAAAGCTCCCATTGCAAAAAATGTTGAGGGCTTGCTCAGTGATCAGTAGCTTCAAGCTGCCACGCTCTTCCATGCCAATAGGCTGTATCAGAAACACACAGTGCTGTTTCCTGGCCATCTGGAGTTAGTTTCTGCCTGACAAAGACTGTAATGTCTCCTGTCAACCCTGCCTTCATGACCTTCACTTAAGAAGAGCCTTTACTACCTTATCCTAGCAGGCACTGGGGCGCTCCTATGATGTTTCAAGCAAATCCCACATCTTTCAATACATTCTTTCCTGGGTTGAAATAACATGTGACGTCATGGCTGAAATGTGAGTTGCTCTAAAATTCACCTGAACCGTTTGAGATTAACATAGTGATATTGATACATGGAGTTAATAACGTCCATGTTTAGAACCATAGCTTCACTGGAGTCTCTTGGTTCAGCCAATGATGTCAGATGGGATTTCCCATTGGTTCAGTAGATTGGCAATGCTAGTGAGGTGTGCATTAAACATCTTTATAGAGCAAACCAATGATGGCAGAAGACACTTGGCTTGCTAGTAAAGCAACTCAACATGAAACAAGATCATGTTACCATCATGTACACAAACACCCCACCCTGTCTAGTGGCCATTCAATTCCTTGCGTGCGCACACTTTTTTTGGGTTGTAAATTGAGATGAATAAAATAATATATTCAGATACATATATAGCATTTAAGAAGAAAAAAATGTATAGAATTCTTGAATAGTGACTGAATTTGTCACGAAACAGTCTTTATTTCTCATTTATTTTGTTAATTGCAGAAAGATGTATATTTGCAACCTGATGACTTTTTCTTTTCTTTTGTTTTTTTCTTTATTTTCTTTTTTAGGTGCAGGGTGACCTGTCTTGATGCTGCAGTGGTTTTTCCCCATTTAAATTCTTACATTGTTGATATTTATTGAGTTTTTAATTACTGAATTGCTGTTTTTAAAATTCAGACAATTCATTCACCACAAAGATAATCAGTGTTTGTCAGGAGTATATCTGGAGGGCCAATAGAGGGGGCTAGAAATAGATGGCTATGCCGCCTGTCATATCAGTAAGATGTTTTCTAACATGATTATTGATATACAGTACATTGAACACCTTGTAATATAATTGACCGCTCGTCCGGTTGGACATCACATTACTTTAAACACCACAACCTGAGTTCAAACGTATACAAATGACAAGTGCAGCCTCACCCAATAAGATGCCTATGCACTGAGACTGTTGGTCCACAAAAAGCAGCCTGTACTGAAATGAATGCCCTTACACTCCCCATTAGTCTATTCACATTCACGTACAAACACTACCTCTTCTTTGTACACACAGAGCCTCCTTCATTTATACACTCGTTCATCCCCAAAAACACACTACGCTTGTAGTTAAGTGATGTTTGTTTTAGCGATTTTTACAAGATCAAGAATGGCCTTCTGGTGTTTGTTTGATAAGCACTCAGCTGGAGCATCATAGGTACAATACATGACAGTTCAAGCGAATCCTACGACTGCCAATGTTTAATTACCAATGATCCTGTCATTTTAGCGGTAGTCCTACATATACAACAGTATATTGCATAGTAATAAATGTCTTATATTACATGTAATGTTTTTGTTTTTAATTGTTTTATTTTGAGTTAGGAGCGATCGATTGGTATCTGAAACGGTGATAATTTAGACTACAAATGGTAATCCCTCCCATCATATGGTGAAATGAATGCTGAATATGGGTGCAAAAACAATATTAACTTGGCAAGTCACTATTTCCACATGCAAAAAGAATGATCTCATCAAGGCTATAATGGTGCATGTTTCTTTACTAATTCAGCTTTACCGTGCTGTCAGTGCTTCTATTTGAAAGATCTACATTTGACTGACGCTTCCAAATAATTCTGTCAACAGCTCATAAACTTGAGTTTATAGCCAAAATGTATATCATTAAACTAGAGAGACAATGTTCAGAGAACCAAGCGTATGCATGGATTTATTCCACCAATCACTGCACTTGATTTGGCCAATTATTGAGAACTAATTTGTGCAATTCTCAGACACAATGATTAGTTGAAGCAAAAACATGCACACTATATTCTCTTAATGGCACATGGCTGTTCCATTTATATAGAGGCTCCTATATGTACAAGTCTTTTTATTTAATTTGTTATTTAAATGTTCCACCCCCAAACTGTCTCATTTAATGTTTTCAACTGAACTATTTCTGAGGGCTATGTGAGTGAGTGCTGTCCCTTTATTTGCGGTATCACTGCTGCCTTCCTATATTCAAGGCTGTGGCCATTTTCCCCCATAGTTATACAGCTAGGCAAGAAACATGAATCCTAGTTTGTATTAACTTAGCTTGAATACCAAGTTTGTCATGTTCAACAATCCATGAATGTGAATTGTCTGCAGAAATAAAAAGTGACTATTTTTTGCACATTACATTGAAGTAGACACTGCCACAAAAGTACATTGAAATAAAGCTGTCAATGAAACTGCTGAGTTTTTCACTATCTTATGAGTTTGGTACTCTGGGTTGAGGTTAAGCATCGGGGTGTTTGTGGGAGGGGTTTAACAAATATGTTAGAAAAACCAAATTGTTTGCAAAGACAATTCCTCAGGTTTTATCCTGGCAGGTTTGAAGTTCTGCTTATCTGTTTTGTTCTTTCCTTAATTATTACAAGAAGCTGAAATTTGCCAAGCATTCTGGTAAAGGCTTTGATGCAGTGCTCAAGCAATCACGTTTATTGTTTAAGGATGCATACATGAGAATGTGATAGTGTGATTGTGTGTTTCACTCTTCAGGTGCCAAGCAGTTTTTTGTTTTAAATTTGCTGGTCTCTCGCGAAGGGATCGTATAGCTTTCTTTTCACGCCCTCTTCTTTTCCCATTTTTGCACTTTCAACCTCTCCAGGTCTGTCAGAGAGGTGTTTGTAGATGTACATAGTGATTTACTGTAACAAGTGCTCCTTATTTAGTTTTAATGTTTTGTTGAATTTACTTTAAAGAGGGTTACAATGTTGTAGGATTAAAGGAAAAATTAAACAGACGATGCCACTGTGTTTTTTTTTGCCAGCAGGAACCAATGCCAGCCTGCATTAATAAGATACTGATAGGCTGTTCCAAACTTCATGTACCAAAGAAACAAATCCTGAATCATTAGAGGTCAGTCATGTTTAATGTATGTACCAGTATACGTATGTTTAAAAATCAGGAAATTCGTACATTATTGTCACACCAATGTATACTCATTGAATGCAAATTCAAATGGTTACGAGACCCAAAAAAAAAAAAAAAGGTCAAGATCAAAAACATGACTGCTGTTGTGAATGAATCATGCTCTTTGATGTGACACATGAAGTGTCTCTCACTGGTTCTAAAGTAAGCCATAGTAGAGCATGACGACCTTTGACAATAACCGGACCTCATATTTCACTGCACAGAAGTAAAAACAGGACATCTGTACCATAAATTAGCGCCAGCACACTTAAGAGCAAGATGTGAGCAGGGCTGCAGCCTGCCTGACTGCTGTGGGTCTCCGGTCAGAGACCAAGCTTTGATGCTTGTTTCATCTCAGGTTTACTATAACAAACACAAGGAACGACTTGTAGCAAAACATTGTTTTACAAAGTATGGCCAGACGACAACTGTCATTTAAGCAATCGTATGCAATTACATATCAAAGTCCATTAAGCCAAGAGGACCGTACGTTGGCTCCAAAAAGAATGTAGCGATAAATGACTTGAAATTCTGCCAGTGCAAATGTAGGTCTCCAATGAACCTTTGCCTTTTCAGCACCAGTGCCTTCTTGAAAGATCAAACGCAGATCGTTTTATGTGGCTATATTTCAGATTAGAATGAAATGTTGATATTGGAATTCTCTCCCATTTGTCAAGTCTCCCTGCAACATCATTAGAAACACATTATTAAAAAAAATAGACATGGCTTAACCAGCCTAATATTCCCTTTATCTATAAAAACTCAAGACAGCTATTATTTACAACTTTGATAAGATATAATATAAAGAGGATATTCTAGATCATAGTTTCCCTGCCATCAAATCAGCCTTGAACATGTGTTATGAGAAAAGAAGATTGTCGCGGAAGCATCTCCTAGTGCAAGTATATGGGGTGGTGGAATAAGCAGGGGTTTGGCACTATATACAGGCGACGCGGCTGAACTGATCTGGGGTCAGCTGGCCTGGATGGCGATGCAGTGTGTGCAGTGTACAGGCAATTCCAGTGCTTTCTCCTAGTTCTCCATTCAGGAGTCGATGAGGACGCGCATTCACACCGATGACTGATCCCACACCTGTGAAGAGAAAGCTGCTGTTTGACATTGCGTTATGAATATGACCTTAAATGTGTCTTAAACCATTTACATTCATGGGAGATGGAGACTCAACATGCTTCAAATAGAATATTTGGCTACGTAGAGGGACATGTAGAATGTTGTTGAGTCAATGTTAGCACTGCTGTATATATGCCACTAGATGGTAGTATAAATTCACTGGTAATACACAAATGTTTTTATATTATCTTGTGTCTAATAAATTATAGCTATGGTGTGACCAGCAATGTGAAATCGTTACCAGCTTATAAACCCTGTTTGACAGCACTTTAAATGTGTTTATATATTGCTTATAAATACTTCATCATGGAAGGCTTGATGAAGCCTTAAACATGCATACCGGTACATACAGTCCCCTCCAGAAGTATTAGTAAGGTGAATTCCTTTGTTTTTGCTATACACTGAAGACAATAGAGTTTGAGATTCTAAGATGTACATGAGATGGCAGGTCTAAATGTCACCTTTTTATGTCCTGGTATTTTTGTATATATTTTTTCTTTTGTGATGCTTTTCCAGGCTTTTACTTCAGCCTCTTTCAGTTAATGTTTGTTTTGGGAAAGTTCTCCATTCAACCTCCTTCCGGAGGTGAAATGCATGCATAATTGAGTTAAGATGTGGCTATTAACTTGGCCAGTCTGAAACCTTTCATTTTTCTCCCTGATGAAATTGTTCATGTGGCTGTGTTTTGTGTCACTGTCTTGCTGCATAGTGATGTTCCGCCTAATTAGTTTGGATACATTTCTCTGCAGGTTGGCAGACCGTTTATGTAGACTTCTTTATCTAGAATTCATCCTGCTGCTACTACCGCGAGTTACATCATCAAGTATTAGTGAGCCCACTCCAGAAGCAGCCATGCAAGCCCAAGCCAGGACACTTCCTCCACTGTGCTTCACAGGGCTTGTACTGTATGTTGTGGATCATGAACATGTCTTTTCTTTTTCCACACAATGGGCTTTCCATCACTTTGGTAGAGGTTAATCTTAGTCTCGTCAGTCCATAAAAGTTTCTTCCAGAACTTTTGTTACTCATGTCTGTACTTCTTTGCAAATAGTAATCGCTCCTTACGATTCTTACTGCTGATAAGTGGTTTGCATCACATGGTATAGCCTCTGGATTGCTGCTCTCTTCTTTAAATGGTTGCGATACCTTCAACCCTGCCCTGTGGAGCTTGTTTGTGATCCATCCTCAACCACTTGTTTGTGATGTCACTGACTAATGTTTTTTTTATTTTATTTTTTATTGTTCTTCATCTGCAGTAGTTCTCCCATCGACCCATTCGATATCTGTTGTGCAAACTTAGCTGCAGTATACTAGTAAATAAAAGCTGAAATTCTGATCTACAGTTTCATTTTTTGATCTCAAACTCTATTGTCTTAAGTGTATAGCAAAAACAAAAAGGAATTAGCTTTGCTGTTTCAGTACTTTTAAAAGGGACTGTACAGTATGTAATAAACAACATACATAGAACATGATATACAGCTCTAGAAAAAATAAGAAACTACTGCAGCAATTTCTTTGGTTTGACTATTTATTATACATTTAATTTTGTAATATTTTATTTACAGTATATTTATACTATTATATTTAATCTATATTATATATGAATATATAATATATTATACTTTGGCATTTATTTTAAATATGCAGTGATCTCTTAATTTTCTCCAGAGCTGTATAGTCAGCCTAACAACTAGATAATGGTTAACCCTCCTATTATCGTTATAATATCGTATTGGGCCACCAGATGGTCTCATCTGATTGTGTCTGATTGTTTAGATATCTTTATTGTCAGTGATGTGTGTATTTCTTTATGTATTTCTTTATGGCCTTTTAACCCTCCTGTTGTCCTCGGGTTTCAAACTCACACCTTGTTGTGGCAGCAGTGCACATCATATGTCTGTGTAAGCTGTAGAATTAGGATTGGCGCCTTCTCACTGCCACAAGGAGGTAGTGCGTTGGGTCAGTTTGACCCGGAGGACAACAGGAGGGTTAATGCTACAGTGTTAACTACAGTGATCACTCAGGCCACCTTGTTGACGGGGGTGAGCTGCGTGCGGACCGAGCCTGCGTGCAGCCGGGTGCTCTCCCCAAACCTCCCCGGCGAGCGCTCCCTGCGGCTGTCCAGCACCCTGCCCGGGGACTTTTCCCTGTCCAGCGGCCGGGCAGGAGACTTGTCCCGCCTGAACTCGGTGCGTCCCTCCCGGTAGCGGTGCGGCGTGCTGGGCTCCCGGTGCAGCCCGTCGTGGCTGCCCGGCCCCGAGGACAAGCGCTTGGTGATGTGCTCTGTGTAGGTGGGGGGGCCACGCTTACTGGGGCTACTGTGGGGAACACACAGGA
>JAODUG010048769.1:0-15911 GCA_027564795.1 Aphredoderus sayanus
ATAAACGTCTTATTTAAACAATGGAACCCCCCCCCCCCCCCCCCTTTGGGTTTTTTCTCTCTGCGTTGATGAATTGGCATTAATGTGTGTGTGTGTATGTGTGTGTTGTTATTAATGATGACAAGCAGGCGTTGTCGAGACAAAAGAGGAACAAGAAAGAGTGAGTGAGGTGAAAAAAGTGAGAAAGTATGGGAGAGAAGGAGAAGGGTGTGTTTAGAGGGGTGTAATTATCACCCCACTGGCCCCTCTCAGAATGCAGCAGCTCCTGTGTTATCGGGGGGCTGTTTGCCCTCTCTGAGCATTTCATTAATTAAGAGAATGGGGGGATGCCCAGGCCTCTAGACAAGGTCATTAAGACCCTCTCAACACACACACACACACACACACACACAGAGTACACACCCCATTGTTCTACTTGCAGAGAGTGAGATACAACACGCATCTATCTTTTCTTGTTTTTTTTTGTTACACATGGCACCACACACACACACACACACACACACACACACACACAAGGAAAAATGAACTGAATCTGTGCCTTCCGAGATCAGGCCACACTCTCGCCAAGACAAATACGTCTGTCTCTCATTTAGCTTGTAGTTCTGTTTTCCGTTTCGCTCCTTCCCCCTTCATTCGCTTCTTTTGTTGGTGGGAGTGAGGCTAGGGTGACTGTAACGCAGGTGCCAAGAGGGCCACTATCTAATAATCAATAGATCATGGTTTTAAGTACATGTAGCATAATTATGATGACATTTTCTGTATAGCACGTAATGCGGCCATAATTCACTGTTATATTCTCTGTTAAACATTATATGACGTATATGTGTTTTTCTTCTGACCGATCAATCAAGGTGCATTGTGTAGGTTTCAAGGTCTTCCAGATTCTATTATAAGGTGTGTTGCCATAGCAATGCATTTCTTCTTGTCCAGACGATATGTCTGTAATCTCTGTCCATGTTCCCTCCTTTTTCAAAGTGCTTTGTGCATGAAATCTTGTGCTGATTGAGTTGTGTGTTTGGTGGTGATATAGCTAAATAACAGGTGTTGCAGTGTGAAGGCTCTGCATTCAATTGACCTCTCACCCCTCAGTGTAGTGTTAGGCGGCAACCAGACGCTAGAGTAACTGTAAACACAAGCCTCAAATCCTTCCTTATCAACCTATTAATGTGTACAGGAGTGGTTTGGCTAGCTCTGAAAGAGGGTGATAAATAGAAAGACAAAGAAATAGTCATGTGTTTGAAGGACAAATTAACATGTTTTGGAACTCCCCTGGAATTCTATTATTGAAACTGAAAGCAAGACAAAAAGCTCTTCATGGTCATTGTATTTTCATATAAATGATTGTGGTTTGTGTCTGTTTTCCCCTCTCACCTCTCTCTTTCTATCTGTATCTCCATCTCTCTTTCTCTGTCTTCTATCTAATTATCTGTCTCAGCAGCCCCGGGATATCCTCGATTCTCAGGGAGTCTGGCACACACCTTCCTTCCCATGAGCCACTTGGATCACCATGCCAACAGCGGGGTCCTCTACGGGCAGCATCGTTTCTATGACACCCAAAAAGGTGAGACGCAATATGATTAGAATGTAATCAGACAGAAATAAGACATTTAAATCCAATTTACACAACCGAGTATAGGTAATTTGATTTTGAATATTTATATAAGGACGCCTGTAGGCAAACTGTCAGACTGAAGCAATCTAATTCTGTCAGGCCTTTCTTGACTAATTTCGCCTGTCTGCCTGTGTTCGCCTCTCTACACAGAGAACTTCTACCTGCGAAGTCTTCCATCCCAACCTCCCCTCATTTCAGCCAACCACGGCCTGCCACCCATGTCCAGGGCCGGTCCGGGACATGGGCATGCACAGGGGCAGGGCTCCTGCAGTCGTGACCGCGACCCTGGAGGGGGTGCGGGCCTCCACAAGGGCCTTAAAGAGGGCTCCGTGGAGAGGGGAGTGGTATCCAAGGAGAAGGAAAGGTCCAGCAGCAAACAGGAAGCCAAGGAACGACAACAGCAGCAACAGCAGCAGCAACAGCAGCAGCAGCAACAGCAGCAGCAGCAGCAGCACCACGGCCACCACCCTCCCCAGCCATCCCACCACCACCACCCCCACCCCGGCCAGCAGCACCCCCACTACCCACAGCACCCCCTGCCCCTGGAGGAGGTCAACAGCCGGGCCCTGGAGAGGCACAAGGCGGCCCTCTCCATGGAGTACGACAAGGAGCTGGCGCAGAGCATGGGCAAGCCCCTGAGCGCCTGCCTGCTCAACGACAAGATGCAGAACGGGGAGGGGGGCCCAGGGGCCGCGGCCGCCAAGGCCTCCATGGCCATAGGGGGCGCCGGTGGCGGGGCGAGCAGCCAGGCCGGGCACATGGGGCCCGGTGGTGGGGGCGGCCGCTGTACCAAAGAGGGGGTGAGCGGGGAGATGAGGATCAGCGAGCAGCCGTCCGACTGTCTGGAGCGGAGTCAGGCGTCCCTCCGCCACTCCCTGTCCTACTCGGTGGCCCCGCCCCTACACATGGGCTCTGCCGCCGGAGGGGCCCACCCCCACCCCCATGCCCACCCGGGGGGCTTCCACTGCCTGCAGCTCCACCCCAGCCACCCGCACCACCCGCACCACCCGCACCACCACCACCACCACCACCACACGCACCACGCCCACCCGCACCCCCACCACCCGGACTTCTTCTGCCCGCCCCCTCCCGCCTCCCTGGCCAACGCGCCTCCGCACGACCCGCGGGGGCCAGCCTCCGGGGTGCGGGACCCCAAGGTGGCCGCGGGCCCCACCTTCGTGCCGTCTGTCGCTCACCTAGGCGACAAGTCTGGCGGGCCCTTCCACCTCAGCAACCCGGACTGCCAGGGGCCTGGCGGGGGGGCCGGGGGGGGTGGGGGAGGGGGAGGAGGAGGAGGAGGAGTGGGCGGTGCCAAGGACAAGGTCATGGAAAAGAGCGCTAGCAACTGGCACCGCAAGCAGCAGCAGCAGCAGCAACAACAACAACAACATCCCTACAGGAAGGCGGAGAAGGCTCCTGACTGGATGCAGGCCCACCACCATCACCTCCAGCCTCCACCTCCTGCTGCTCCACAGCAACTAGCCGCACACTCACAACAACAACAACAGCAACAACAACAACAGCAACAACAACAACAACAACAACAGCAACAACAGCAACAACAGCAACAACAGCAACAGCAACAACAACAGCAACAACAACAACAACAACAACAACAACAACAGCAACAACAACAACAACAACAACAGCAACAGCAACAACAACAACAACAACAACAACAACAGCAGGTGGGGCGTTCCCGCAGCGTGGAGTGCATCAACAGCGTGGATGCGGACGTGTTCAGGGCCTCCCTGCCCCAGGGCCACAAGGCCGGCCACCCCGCCCCCCACCCGCCCGTCAACACCTCCCCCTATAGAGACTGCTCCCACCCGGGGCCCGCGCCCAACTCCTCCCCGCTCGGTGCCAAGGGCATGGCGGGCGGCAGCTGTTCCCTGCAGAGGGACGGGCAGAAGGTGGCCCGGATACGCCACCAGCAGCACGGACGGACGCCCGGCCCGGACGCCCCGTCCCCCGCGGAGCTCGGCCAGCAGGGCGGCGGCCAAGAGCTGAAGAGGAAGATGGACATGTCGCCCTACGGCTATGGGGGCGGGCAGCACCATCCCCCACAGCAGCAGCAGCAGCCGCCGGTACCCCCCTGGGCCATGAGGCCCCCTCACCGCATGCCCCCGCCCGAGGAGGAACCCAGGAAGTCCTACATGGAGCTGGGCAGCGCTAGCCGGCAACACCCCCTCCAGCAGCAGCAGCAGCAGCAGCAGCAGCAGGCGGGCGTGGCCCTGCCTCCTCCCCAGCCTTCCTCTGCACCTCCCCTCCAGCAGCAGCAGCAGCAGCAAGCAGAGCCCCAGGTCCCGGTGCAGGGAGAGAGCAGCGCCATGAAGAGCCTGTTGAAGTACAGCAACCAGCAGCAGCCCCTGCTGCTATCCCAGAAGAGCCCCTTCGGAGGCCTGGGCAGCTTGAAGTCGGGCCCGGCCGGGGGCAGCTGTGCCCTGCAGGGCAGCAAACAGAGCCTCCCCACCAGAAAGGGCCCGGCCGGGGAGGGGGAGCGCTCTGACTGCAGCGGGCGGAGCCGGGAGATGGGGGAGGCAGGCCACGGAGAGAGCGAGGTGCGGCAGCCGCCGGTGGGAATCGCCGTGGCCGTTGCTCGGCAGAGGGAGCCGCCCTGTCGACCAGCCGATGGCCATCCCAGCAGCCGGCAGGGTAGGGTGCACCCCTCCGTAAAAGGTAGGCACTCAGTATACAGTATATGTGACATGTTGGCAATATTTGAAGTCAAATCAAAACAAACTTCAGAAGATCTCCCCCGACATTGACCACGCACTGCCATGGCCAGGATGGTGTTATGTGGGGTGGTCTGCAACATTATTTGTGTTCCCATTTGTAGAGCCATGGCTATGTAGAAACACTGCATTATGTTTTCAGTGCTCTCACAGACTAGGCTGCTAGGAGACCTTAGATATTCACTGAATATGACAAAAGTGTATTAGCTTAAACTTTCAGACTCCACCTTTAAGGTACCCATAGATATATGGTAGCAGGGAGGAGGCTATATCTTTAGGCTATTTTTCATTGCAGTGAAATTGACTCAGAGCTATAGCCCTGGAACAAAGACTTAGGGAACCTTGGCCTCCTGGGCCATAATGCCAGGGCAATATTTTAGTCTCGCTAGAGGAAGCACTGTAGGTCACCGATTGGTCCAACCATACATCTGTGCCCCAGCTGAAAAGAAAAAAAAAGATTAGCATCTTGAGAATGAAACAGTTCCTGCTGAATCTGTATGCAGTGTCAGTCTACTGTTGTTTTGTGTGCTCCTGCTTTCATCTTCATGTTTTGAAACATTTTGGTGAAAGATGCTTTGG
The DNA here is from genome assembly GCA_027564795.1 of Aphredoderus sayanus. Classification (NCBI taxonomy): domain Eukaryota; kingdom Metazoa; phylum Chordata; class Actinopteri; order Percopsiformes; family Aphredoderidae; genus Aphredoderus; species Aphredoderus sayanus. The sequence continues at coordinate 4,927 of JAODUG010048769.1, forward strand.
TGAAAAACAAATTTGGTGAAATTCCACTTGGATGAATTGTTCTGAAAATTTGATTCAGTATCTCACACATTATTCCTCCACGTGTGAATGAAGCACTGTATATAGGAAAATGTCTTGCTTTGTTCAAAGATAAATAAAACAACAGAAGGACAAAGCTGTTGCATTCTTGATGTGTTCAACTTTAAATACATAAGCTGCAATCGCCGCCTGTTTTGACCAGCTTTCTGGCATGAAACACTTATGAATAAAATATAGAAAATAATGAAACAAGATTACAAGTCAGTGTATTTATTCAAAAACATTGAATAAATAAGAACCAAACCACTTGGTTAGACCAGATAAATATCCGATGCAATGGAAGCAATCAGTCCTTATATGCTGCCTCGTTTTACTGCGGAGGAGAGCTGAGCAGGCTTTCCGTGGTGAATGGACACTTTTCGATTCCCCAATGCATCCCTGGCGAGCTGGGATAGGTAGTTCTTTGACAGATGATGAGCGGCCATATTACAAGTGCTCACAGGGGACAAGTGAAAGCTAATGGTTGAGCTAATGTTTGTCTCACAGGACCATCCCGCACCATGTATCCCCCAGACCCCACCGCCGAGGATGAGAGGAAGCGGATGAGTGGGGAGCAGATGGCTCTGACTTGCTTGGACAGGGATAGAGAGGCTTATATCAGGTCAGTGACTAGCTCCTTTCTTCCTACTGTATCCAAATGATTAATAAAATATAAATCTAATTTATTTTATTACATGTCCCACTGCAGGGATAACAAGGAAAGAGTGGAGTTTGCCAGGATTCACCCCTCAAACAGTTGCCATGGTGACCTCACATCTCACCTCATGGTGCCAGGGGGGACGTCCCTGCAATCTGGCCAATTGGGAGACCCCGCGGCACACGCGCATTCCGCCCATCACCACTGGATGCCGAGAACTGGAAGCCCCTCCCTCTGGATGACAGGGCACTCCTATGGTAGAAACCATTCGCTCTTTGGTAAACAGAGAGCAGCTTTTGATATAGGCAGACTACTGTATGTCTATCTACTGTGGGGTGGGGGTGGCAGCAGTACACCTGCACTATAGTGGTGATGGTAGTAATTGCTAAATTGAAGAGTTTACCTCTGGAATTTGTGCTTTAATAACAATCAATGTGCCTCAGCTGTTAGTGAACCAGATCAATGGTATTCGTTGTGTGGCCAATATTCAGCATTACCAATATTATTATTTTGTAATAATGATCTCTTATCAGGGTAAACTTTTTATAATAAAGAGAGCACATTGACTAAATATTATTGTATTTATGTATCCTTGTAGAGTTGTATGCTTTGTTTTCCTTCCGTTATTCCGCTAACTAACATGACACGTGGTCTAAACTGACATCCTTGCTGTGAATGCAGGGATTGGTCACACAGCCCTGCACCAGAACCTACCCCCAGGCTTCTCAGCAGCCATGCCAGGCTCCCTGCAGCCAGTCCTCCCCCTGCCTCAGGACCCCTCTGGCCAGCTGGTGGTGCTTCCCACGGAGCCCCCGCCCCACCCCGCCCCCCATCACCTAGGTACACACACACACACACACACACACACACACACACACACACACACACACACACACGTACACATCTGCTTCTCGTTCTCACCTCCCGCCGCCTGGGTTCATTTGCACTAGATGACTTTGCGTTTAACTGCGTCGCTTGCATACGTTACATTGGATTACTTTATAATAACTGTGGCTGATATCACAGCAGTGTCTGCATGGGCTGTTGATTAGCTTCCCATTAACGGGCTCTTCCTCTCAGACAGCCCCACCCGCCTCCACACACACACACACACACACAGTTAAAACATTTCCTGCATGCCACCTTCTCTGCCCCCGTAGGAGTTGTGCCCCTCAATGGGTCAGGGTGCTCATCCAAAGCCATGTGTATTCACACACACACACACACACACACACACAAGCACTACCACTGGCACTACAGATGAGGAAGTGTGGAAGAGAGAAGATGGCTTCTCAAAAGTCATGGCGAGGCCCGTGTTCAGTGAACAGGCTGTGAAATGTAATTAGCTCTCCATCCTTGTCGCCGCATCTCCTTCTGAGCTCCGCAGGAGCTGCAGCTGAGGGAGGAAGTGCATCTCCATACCACTCCCGGGACGGGACATTAGATAGGGACATTAGCTTAGCTGTGGTAATGTGGCAGAACAAGGGTTCTCAGTGGGTCAGGAGGTCTTGTCAGGCCCTGTGACCCGGTTCTGTGAGATACTTAGCTTTGAATTATAATCATGTTTTTGTCAGCTGTTAGCTGATTCTTTGGCCATTGTAGGTTGCTTTGGAGAAACTCCCCTAGCAAAACTATTTGTAATGTAAAATGTAAATGTAGATTCGTCTGTGAATCGTTGGTGTTTTTTTATGATACGTGATTATTTTGCTTCAAAAATCTTTTTCATTCACAAACAGAGTTTTAAATCCTTGTGACACGCTTTCAGCGGACGGCAGAGAATCGATAGAAAACGGATTTTCCTTTCCAAATGCTTCTCACCAATGAGTCCGAGCTCTGCTCCTTTCTAACCCTCACAGCCTAAGAGCAGAACAAATTAGAGTCAGCGGGGATAAATGAATGACAGAATTATGCTCCATTTGTATGTTATTAAGTTACGAAGAAGGACATAAATGCAAATAACAGTTGCTAAAAAGATGCGGACTGTAGCTTTACCAGGTGCATCAATGTTCCATTATGTATTGCTAACACTGAACCATTATGTATTACTGTACATAGGAACTCATTTTATTCCTGCAGTACAATGCGTATCCTGTGGTTCACACACAGCGTGTATGTGTGTGTGGAGGGGGGGGGTTATTCCTTATCTCTCTATCTGTGAAATATAGAGAGAACACATTGTTAGCGTGGGCCTGCTCCCAGAGCAAGGCCTGTGTCACGGCCAGTGTTGCTCGGCTGCACCACAGCCACATGGCGCGCCACTGGTCCATGACGCTACATGAAGAGACATGGGAACCGTGCTCCCCGCTGGCTCCCCAAACACGCCCCCCCCTCTGTGGCTTGGCTGGGAAAGGTGGAAGGGAGGAGGGGGCGCACTGCTATTGCTCCAATGGGACCACTATAGTCCGCCTATTGGTCATCACTGTCATGGTCCTCATCATCTGTTCACATTCCATCACTGTCACAACTTTGCTCCAGCATTCCAGGGAATTCTCAGGGTGATCCTTTACAGGCAGGGTTCTATTCAGAGCAGGGCAGAGCGTGGGACTGGGTCTCTCTGGAGACTTTGTTCTCAGAAAAATCGGAACTCTTTTGTCTCTAATCTTTCCCGGAGCAATGCGCCGCGCAGTGATTTGATAAATGATCAGTAATGGCTTCCTCATTTGGGCGGGAGTGCGCGTGGGAGGTGTGGAAATCATTATCTTGGAGTGTGTTTGTGTGGACGTTTTGCACACATCCAAGCTGCATTGCCCCCCCTTCTCTCATTAGATGTGATGGAGCAGCCGGGGCTGTGGCCCCCTGTGTACGGTGCCCGCGGCCCACCCTCCCACATGCAGCATCCCGCTGTGTACTCCCGCTCCCAGTTTCTACGGCAACAGGAGCTGTACGCTCTCCAGCAGCACCAGCAGCTGCAGCATCAGCACCAGCACCAGCACCAGCACCAGGGCCACCACCAGGCTCAGCAGCCACAAGTACAGCCCCAGCCCCCACAGCAGCAGCAGCAGCAGCAGCAGCAGCAGCAGCAGCAGCACAGAGTGGCTCATGGCATGGACATGCAGCATCGAGCTGCTCACGGTGCTCAGGTGAATAGGCCATTACAGACAGCCAGGGAGGCTGGAGCTAGCATGCTAAATAAAGGCTGGAGCTAGCATGCTAAATAAAGTACGTCTGCCTAGAGGACCACATCGACACTGTATATGGAAACATAAACACAATGTATTTGTTACAATAAGATACAGTCAGTTATAGAAATACAGTATACTGTTTAACAACTATAACAACAATCCACACACATTTGCATAGACAAAAACCTAATTTACAATTACAAATTATTGCTATGATAAAACTAGAGTGCCAAAGAGGAAAATATCAGGGAAATAATAAATGCAAGCAATATAGCAATGTATACAATGTAATATCAAATATACAAAATAAAATGTATATTATTATTATTATATTATTAAAATCATTACCTGTTATTGATATTGCTACTGTATGAACATGCACATAGACACAAATAAAACACAAACAACTGCAGTGCCGTTAAAGTGAGAGGACATCTCTGCCAACATAAGCGAGTCATGAGTCAGCTTAAATTGTCACAACTGTTTAGCCACAGCGTGGGTCTATTCTTAGCCGCTGCAACATTATTCTGAGATCTGCTGATTCTCCCGCAGGGATAGAGTGTGCTCAATATAGACTGCGGGGAAAATGTCCCTATTTGTTTGTTGCACAGCAGGGTCATTATTATCCAGGGTACCAACCGATATATGCACAAGCCCTGAATGCAGCAACATGCATGTCGCCATGGCTTGCATCAATGATTAGATTATTACTGGAGACTGCTTGGCGCACAATGACTTTAGGAATACACTTGTTCTGAGGCTGGACGATCAGTTGTGCCCCCCAATGAAAGGGCGTCCATATTTTCCCGGTCTAGGTGCAGAGGAGGCCGGACGAGTCCTCGATTGAACTGGAGGAGCTTCTCTCTGAACCCAGGACGTCCAAACCCGCCAAGCCCTACTCGTACAACCCCCCGCCCAGGAACGCCTCCCCGGCTGGGGCCTGCGCCGCCCACTTGTCCCCCTGCTGCCGGTCGCCATCGCTCCGGCCTCACCCTAAAAGCACACCCTCCACGCCCTGCCCCGCCCCCAGCCCCGCCGCCGCCGCCCCTCGCTCTCCAGCCATCAGCCCCGCCCCCACGCAGATGGCCAAGGGGGCGGAGCCCCAGGATAGCCGGGGGGAGGGGCAGCCCCCGCAGGACTACCCAGAGTCTCTGGAGCCTGGTAGGAGTCAATTCATATTGTCTACAGTACTACATTCACACTGAACATTTGCATGTAAACACCCCTTATTGTTGAGTACGTACTGTATGTAGTCTTTTATACTGGGAGGTTCAGGGAACAGTATGTTAGGGAGGGGCTCCCTGAAACCAGTTTAAGTTTCTGGTTTGATCTCTGCTTTTCAAAGCTGGCAGAGATGTTAGATAAAACTGATGCAGAAACAGAGAGGGAGCATTCGGGAACTGCAGCAGCAGCCAGCAATCTCTGGTAATTGGAGGACCCATTGTTGTTTATGAGGCCTTTTTTTTCTGCTGCTGTTGTGATAACATGCGTGGGTGGCTGGGCTTGCCAGACCCCTGAATGACTGAGGTGGAGGGACAGCTCAGCTGAACAGAAAATGGCCGCCGGGTGCACTGGGGCTGTTCTAGCACCATCACCTCCGTAATGACAGTGAAACACCTTGCTGCCAGCCCCCATCTCCAACCCCACATTCCCCACACCCTCTTCATCATCATTAATGTCTACATAATGGCCCGCGCACACCAGAGAAATAGTGTCAAGGCGCTCTGATAAACCAACGGGCCTGGCCTACTTCAAATAACACATTCAGACATGTTTGTATGTGGTCCTCTGCCCTTCCCACTGTTGGGAGATCAAGGCAGAGAGACACTTCATTTCCTTTCTAGCTGCCTTAGCGCTCATGACCTCAGACGAACAGAGGAAATTTAGATCCAGTATGTTGAATTTCCTCTTCATAATCATAATCTAACCTTTGAATAAGCTACCTTTATAAAGCTTTTTAAAGAGTCCACGTTTGCCTTTTTTTCTTATAGACTTGCCCCCTGGATACACATACCCCGCCCTGGCTATTGGTTACAGGAGTGGCCCCTCCCCCCAGGAGGTCCGATTGGCTGAGGCAGCAGACCTGCAAGCGGTCCAGGTGGAGTCCGCCCAGCACGCTCCCCAGCCTAGCCTGTCCAGCCTGGGGGAGGAGCTGGACTGCCAGGCTGTGGTCAGGCCTCTCCCGGAGCCCCTCCCCCCGCAGGAGGTGGGCCAGGGACAGGAGGAAACTGCGGTGGAGAGGGCTCTGGAACAACGGGAGGTGGGGAACACAGCCACCTGCTACGTGCCTATAGAGAAGGATGTGGAGGAACGGGGCGAGGAGGAGGAGGAGGTGGAGGAGGTGGAGGAGGTGGAGGAGGAGGAGGAGGAGGAGGTGGTGCTGGTTTGTCCGCCTGCCGAGAGCCCCGTGTGCAAAACCACTTCCTGTCCGCTGGCGGTTTCCCCAGAGGAGTCTCAGAGGCCACAAGCTGTCATCACTCTGGAGGAGGAGGAGGAGGAGGGGGAGGAGGTGGTAGGCGAGGAGAGCCAGGTGGAGTGTGTCCGGGAGGTCAAGGTGTCAGGGGAGCAGCAACCCGAGCTCTCCAAGATTATTGAGGTGGAGAGTGCTTCCCCTGCGGACCCCCGGCCCCAACCCGGGTCCCCCGAGGAGGTGAAGGACGGGGAAGAGCGGCAGCAGGAGGAGAGGACCCCCGGTAACGCCTCAGTGGAGCTGGTGTGCCTTTCCCCCGGCTCGGCCCCCTCCCCCCCCCAGGCAGCCATCGCCGCGACCCACAAGCCACCTGTGCCCTGCTACTGGAGTCTGGAGCTGCTGATCGCCGCCGCCTTCTGCACGGACGTGCCCCCGTTTCCCCTCTTCCCGTTCAACGCCCCGTCGGTTGCCCGGGCGACGCCCGCCCCCCACCGCGGCATGGAGCTGCTGAGTGAGCTGGCCGAGCTGGAGCTGCGGCAGAACCGACGCAGCAGTGGGGAGAGCCACGGTGAGGGTCCCCACTCACACACTACACCTACATGTCCACACTGATGTAACTCACGTGACGTACAGTTGAGCATGGGCTCGGATCAGAACTGTGTCGGGCTCAGGCCTGCTCAGGTTCACCTTTTCAGGCCTCACTAAAGCTCTAATGTACAGCTGTACACATTAGTGTCCTTGTAAGTCATACAGGTACAGATATATGTGTCCCCATAACTTGTGTGTAAAGCTCTCTGTCCCCACAAGCCATAAGGAAACCTGTTCCCCCATAACTCACTTGTACATTACCATATCATACACTCACTTTATCCTCTAGTTTATCCCCATTTTATGCTCTGAGACAATATTCCCATCCCTCCTCCCTCCACCAACCCTAACCCTCCGTGTTTCAGTATTCTTTCCCACCTCTCCAACCGGTCTCAAGAGCACCTGGTGTATTCTAACACTTCCCCAGAGGAGCAACCTGCAAGCCCGCTTCCCATTTCTGTTCTTTTGGTGTGTTAAAGACATTTCTACTTTCTATAAAGGCTGTTCTAATGACGGCAAGTCCTCAGGAGACCAAGGCAGAAGCAAGAGGACAGGGCTGAACTACTAGTGGGGGTTGGGTTGTACACCTCTCTTATAGCCTCCTGCGCTCTCTCTTTTCTGCTTCCCACCTTTCCTATGGGAGCTCTCTCTCTGGCATGCCACTATTTGATCTCTCTCTCTATCTCTCTCACACACACACACGCACACACACACACACAGAAATGAACATATACAAGCTCACACAGTTGTTAAAAAAGGAAAAAATAGCAATTTGTTTCCCCTCTCCCTCCGAAACACAACATGTTACAATATACTGAAAGTTAGTGTGTAATCACAAAAGCAGTCTATGTTTTCAGCACCCTGGAGCATTGCCTGGCTAATTAGACCCCATTGTTTTAAAGTGCCTTTAAAAGCTTTCTTGTTTTTCAAAGAACTGTGCTTCCCCCCCCTTCAATTCATGCATAAGGATGTTTTGTGTTTACCACAGAATCCTAATGCATTTAACTGCTCCCAAAAGAGGCTTCTATAAAAAGGGGATCATCAACTGATTTCAGAGTCAGCGAGTCAGTTGTCTTCATGATACGATATTGTTGTCAGCTCAGGGGAGTGGCAAACATCGTCTGTCGCAGCCACAACAACAACTGTCTGCGCCTCAACACGAGAGAACAATCACTCTTACATTTGTTGCAATACTTTAGTCCGTGCAACTTGGGATGCTAGCTTCCATGTAGCTTATACAGTAAGTAGGGTACATCCCCTGATACTAGGCTCTAGTCCTGTCCATTAGTGGTAGCTAGGATCCAGGCAGCATATAGGGCTGAATAGTCTGATCCAGATGGCCACTGCCACGGCAGCATCTGTCTGGTTCTCACTGACCTGACCTCTACAAAGATATGCCACTGTGCCGTCAATGGTGTGAGCTAAACCTGCCCACTTTCCTTCAATTTCTCTCACTCTTCATTTGTTATGGAGGGGTGTGTCACAAAATGCAATACCATGATGCCGCAGGTGCACACGTCACTCAAACATCTCCCTTCTCCTGTAGACGTCTGATTTGACTATTCTCAGGCTCGCCATGGAAACTCCGACAGCGTCTGCTAGTCGCAACGCGTGCGTAGCGCTACAGGTAGAGCAATGCGCTGAGGTGCCACCGTTTGTTTGCTCCTAGGAGAGGAGTTGCTGATTTTTGACCTGCAGAGCCTCGCTACCCTGGCAACGGCCCGGGCCTTGGAGATGGGCTCCCAGGAGGGCGACAGTCCAGGTGCAGGGAGGCACTGCCCCGCCCGCCGGACCCTCAACCTGCGTCGGAAATGCAGCTGGACGCCACGCAACGAGCCAGTAAGACAGTGGCTGCCGCATGGCCTTATTCTGTCGGGTCATTTCTTTAGCCTACGTTGTTTTATTCAACGACTTCCTTCACTGGGTAAAGGCCTCATATGAATGGTAGTACTACATTTGTCTTCTCTAGGTGTGCCCAGCCAAAGGTGGCATGGAGACCATGGACGGCCCTGAGCTAGCTATGCGCGTCAAGCTAGCCGAGCTGCAGAGACGCTACAAGGAGAAGCAGAGAGAGCTAGCCAAGCTTCAGCGGAAACACGACCACCAGTGAGTGCGGCCCCTTTTATTCTTCAAAATGATACTCCCAGGAGTTCCAGTGAAACCAACTGGATGCCGAAAAAGAAAAGAAAAGGTTTCTTCTGGTGAATGGCTGCTTCAGACATTTGTTAGACGTGGTCTCTGAGCGCCTGTCGGTCTGTGTGTGTGTTTATGAATCTGTGCGAGCAGGAAGGAGGAAACGCCTCGTAGCCCCGCACGCCGAGGCCCGGGAAGGCCCAGGAAGAGGAAGCCCGCGTTCACCGCAGGCCCAGTGTCGTCGTCCGACGGCCAGAGGAAAGTCAAGTGAGTATCTCTCTGCCCATCTCCCCTGGCTGGCTGGCTGTGGTCCAGCTGTGGCTGATAAGCCCCCACCCCCCATCACTACCACTGAGCGATTGCCTCTCATTGGCATAAACAGGAAATGGGAGAACACACGCTGACCTCTGCGAGGAAGTCCACTTGAACCCATTCTTAGCTTAATCATCACCCGCTCCCATTGTATCGAGTGTGTTTGCGCACGTGCGTGCGTCCGTATGTGCGTGTGTGTGTGCATCCGTGCGTGTGTGCGTGCGTGCGTGCGTGTGTGTGTGTGTGTGTGTGTGCGCGCGCCTCCGTGCGTGCGCAGTGGCTGTTAAGAATATTTTTCATTTGTCACACATGTGCCATTGTGCCAGTGGGCATTTCTGTAAGCATGTTTAAATGCCTGTCTCTCAATGGGTTTCCGCCCAGCTGATACTAGAGCTGAATGGCATAACTGCGTGTGCCAGTTTTGAGTTGGGCTGGGCTCAGTAGGGGGAGGCTGGGGGTGTGGGGGTTGTGAGCTGGCTGCCGGCTGTGCTGGGATGACAGGCGGAGGCTGTAATTAGAGTACTGTGAATTCTTCTGTAATCTGTCCCAGCAGCAGGAATGTGACACACCACTGCCATTACAGGCCCACAGGGTCACCAGGGGTACAAAGGGTGGCAGTTCGGTCACACAGATCGGGCAGTCATAAAGATACGCTGACATTTCAGATGGTGTGTGCGTGTTTCTGTGTGTGTTTGAGTGTCTTTATGAGAGACACATGGAGAGAATGCCTCACATGCTGTAGGTTGAGAGATTGTGTCCAAATGAGCTTGCACTTAAAGGTGAAGCATTACTAACTAATAATGTCTAGCTGTTATAACATTTGAGACCTGTAGGGGGCTATTATTGTGAAGAAGAGCCATCAACTTCGTTCTGTCAATAGCAGCTTTATGCAAGGGTTTGGGGGCGTGGGATATTATTTATCATCTCATTTAGTTTTAATAACCATTTATCTATTCACTAAATAGCTGTATTAATTAATATATTGGCATACCAAGCAAAATAAGCAAACACCATACGGTATTTTTGGGGGTCAAAGGTCCAACAGTGGTTTTCAGTCTTTTCTGTCGCCTCTCTCTCTCTCTCTCTCTCTCTCTCTCTCTCTACCTCTCTCTCCCTATCTCTCTGTGGTGTCTGGGCAGGCTTCCATTGTCTTCCCAGCTGCCCATAATGCCATGTCACCTCCATTTTCCTTCCAGGTGTGTCCTGAATGCCAGGTCAGCGCTGAGCTGGGCTGAGCCGATCCAAGTGTGTGTGCGTGCGTGTGTGTGTGTGTGTGTGTGTGTGTTGATGTGGCATGAGCCTGGGCTGGGGGAAGGTGGGCGACGCTAACACATGGTGACACCCAGACGAGACGGTGGCAGGGGTGCGGGGCTCCTGGGGCGCTGCCCGGCAGATAGGGGAGGTCTGGAGATGCCCTTCCTCGCATGCCACAGTAGTGTGTCTCTATTGTGTCATAGTGGAAGCTGTGGTCGGAGACAGCTGGGACACTGTTTGGCTTCTGTTCTGTTGTGTGTGGGTGCACGTGTGTGTGTGTGAGAGAGAGAGGGAGAGAGAGAGAGAGAGAGAGAGAGAGGGAGAGAGGGAGAGAGGGAGAGAGAGGGAGTGGGAGAGAGGAAGAGAGAGAGAGAGAGAGAGAGAGAGAGAGAGAGAGAGAGAGAGAGAGTGAGAGAGAGAGAGAGGGAGAGAGAGACATGGCGGATGGGTG
>JAODUG010048780.1:0-15911 GCA_027564795.1 Aphredoderus sayanus
ACTCAGCAATGACAATGGAAAAACACACAAATCATACACAATCAGATGGCGCCGCCGTGTGGCTAAATACTATATTATGAGTACATTACGAGGGTTAATAAGATTTTTTTATATATATTTTTTTACTTTATACATTATTTTACATTTGATAGTTAACTTATTTCTCTTTGGATAACTCTTGTCACTCCTCTCAAAAAACGTCCTTCTAGTCAAATCAAAAGTTCAATATTGGTAAAATTGACAATAACTAATTTGTCCAAAACCGTGTGCTTTGGTCACTGGCCTGCCTCGATTCGCTGCTTATTTCTCATAATGAATAAAGGCATGTGTAAATATCCCACAAGGCTTCTATGCATCACTATAATGTAACTATACAGGACCAACCATTCTTGCTTCTACCCGATTGTTCCCCCACCACAGATTGCAACACCTGCCAGGTATACAGTAACCCTGGGCGGCACGTCCCTCTCTGTGCAGTATCTGCGTAAGCATGGTTACCTGTCCACACCGCCTCCAGTCAAAGAGTACATCCAAGACAAGATGGAGGAGACCAAGGAAAAATTGACAGAGAAAATGGAGGAGACCAAGGAGAGGTTTTCTGAGAAGATGGAGGAAACCAAAGAACTGTTCTCTGAGAAGATGGAGGAGACTAAAGACAAGTTATCTGAGAAACTGCAGGAAACCAAAGACAAAGTGTCTGAGAGAAAAGCGTATTTCAGAAAGAAAACCGATTAAGAAGCTGTTCAGAATTAAAATGGAAATTTTGAAATGACACACCATTTTTATGGACTGATTTCTAAAGCGGGGAGAAGCTGCACTATCCTTGCCATGACATGTTCACTTCAGCACATCAAACTTATTAATCACTGTCTAATTGAGTCAATAACCACAATCTAAAGATGCACTCATGTAGAGCAGACAACAGCAGATTAGCAGGCACCAACATTAGCAATTCTGCATTGTGGCTCAGACATCCTGGAAGCCTTTACACGGCGATTAGTTTAACTCTTTGCCCCAGATACAGTACAGTCATCTTGAGGCTGTCTTCATAGGGAGAGGCTACAGTTAACTCTTTGTCTGTTTGAAGATGTCTAAAGTTAATTTAAAAAAAATGTGTAGGTTTAAAAAAAATATGCATATAATGCATGCTGTATAAACTACATTCAGAGCACTGCTAATCCTTTTTAGGATGTTAAGAAATAAAACTTGAAGTTTCCACAATAACCTGTGTGTACTGGTCCATCCCAAGCCTTTCCTTAGGCTGCACTTCATTGTGTCCTTGATGTAATTAAGACATTTTCCGATGTATTTTTTTTCTGCTAGCCAAAGCTAATATATTGTATTGTTTAGTTTTTTTGTCTGTACCTTCTATGGATTGAAATTGTGCATAAATCATGTAATGGAGCATTTCATTAATTGGTATAACTGGTCACAGCATGGACATACTGTAGCTTAGGTACTCTCATTCCATGTAATACTGAGTTGTGCAAACATGGAATGTATGAGCACAAAAAGTCATACAATCCATATAAATGATTAATACAATGTTAAATTGTTTCCAGATAAATTGATTCAAGATGTTTTGTTTATAAAATGTTGACTCAATAAACCTAAAGGCTGATCATCAAAAATTTGGTAGCTCATTCAAATACAATCCAAGGTATAATACTGACAGAGATACTCATTTTACATTTGGCAGGGCATGAGAAAAATGGTTTGTTAGAAGTACCATATTGGTACCACTTTACAATAAGACAAACTAAAATGTTAGCCATCGTAAAGAAGCTGTGAAAATAGCTGTTCACGGATGTAGAGGAGTATAACTTCACTCAAATAATTAATGTGTTTGTATCATCATGTTTAGATTTGTGTAATGGCTTACACTCTGGCCTTCCGAGAAAGAGTTTGAAAGACTTTAGATGGTACAGAATGCTGCTGCCAGAATCTTGACTAGAGCTAGAAAATGTCATCATAAAACTCCAATCTAGCAGAACTCCATTGGCTACCAGATGTGATTTTAAGATTCTACTGTTTACCTGTAAAGCAATACATGGAGATGGTATCTAGTGATACCATATGTGCCATCCTGAGCCTTGCGCTCACAAAATGCAGGCTTGTTATCCATCCCTAAAGTTAAAAATAAATCAGCAGGATATACAGTTGGTACAGGTATGTATTGGGCCCCTTTGTTGTCGTTTTGTGTGCTTCTGTCCTCTCGTTCTTTCTCCTTCTCTGAGTGTGGTGAATTTGTAAAGTGTTCATAACATAATTAATAAACTAATTATAAACCATTCATAAACCCGTTATAATGGTAGTCTTATTGTACAGTGGTACCAAAATACTTTACATTAAATGTTAGTTTAAAACAAGAATGCATGGCTTATACTCCTCTCTACTCCTCTCCATAAAGGCATCCTACTGTTACTTGGTCGCTGTTACTTAAGTAACAGCGAGTTTGAACAAGTTTAAAAGTATGAGAAAATCAGTGCGAATACTTACTTTCAAAGTAAACGTGTTGCTTCTGTGACTTAAAATATCAATACTAAAACTGACAGTGTGTGTTACTGTGACAAAGGCTGCATTATGATTCATGTATGAAGTCATGAGTTTAGGCACTAGTGAGAAATGTGGTTACAATGACCTCTGCTGTCAACTACTGATTATACAGGTGCCATATTTTTCAGAGCATTCACACACCTGTGCTTTCTCCCACAGGGAGCATGACATGTCAGGCAGCATAGGGGTTATGGTTCCCAGAATCAATTAAGTATTTCTTTGATCAGATGACAGCTTAAGATAACCAAAGTCATAAGTTTCTCCAGTGTACATTTATAGGAATTAAATCAATGTTAAGAGGGGACAAAAGGTTCAAATTATCTTAAAATAAGGTGTAGAAAGGGGGTAAAGGTAATGTTTGCAACAAGGCATAGGAGATGATTTGAGAATTAAGCAGGAATATAATTAATATTCATTGATGCTAAATGCAAATAAGAGCAGTCTGTTGTCCTTATTTATATGCTTCTCCATTGTCTAGGGAAGCGCTTGTTACAATATTGTCCTCAAACTAAAATACCGGAATCCATCCAAAACAAACGAGGTGAGTACCTTTAAATACAATACATATAATACATGTTTGTATGTTTGCAAGGCAGCATACATTCACAGCAACATTTCAACTGAAACTTACACACACCTCACACTGTTTATCATGATGTATAAATATATATTTAAGTATATAACGGAAGCATAAAGTTGTTCATTTGTGTTTTGAGTTATCTAATAGTGAGGTGCATAAGCTAGGAAGCCTACAGGTAGACATAGGGTTTGAACATTGCTTAGTTCTCCAAAATCAAGTAATTATGGTAGGAATGTGAAACCAATAAGGTTGATGTATATGATTTTGTGTAATTAGTTAGAAATCTAAGAATCTGCTTTTGTTAGCATCCGTCTCCATACTGTATAAGTAGATTTTGATTTTGCCAGCTGCCTGAAGATGTCTGACCAATCATGGCCTTATGATATTTTTTCCAGATTGCTTGTAATCATGAATAGGCCTACACACACACAGCTATAACAGTTTGGCTTTGCAATGGAAGACCAACAGGCTCTAGAAGGAGAGAAGAGGAGGGGGAGGGTTTTTGAGTTCATGGTTTACAAAATCGTGCTCTCTTCTATTTTTGTTTGTTTTGATGAGTTCAAATATATACAATATTTTGACAGCATCTCTTACTTCATATTTAAAGGTGGAGGTAAGCAATGCTGAAGAAGGCTACTACAGGGTTGCCAACTCTCACGCATCTGGCGTGTGTCACACGCTTTTATGTCCTGTCTCACGCTTGCATGAAAAAAATGTTTCCATTGACTTCAATGCATCTCATGCCATAAAATACAGCTGTTTTGGGAAATGTTTGTCAATATTAACGATTCTCATGCCAAGTCAGCCTTTAAAGTTGGCAACCCTGGGCTACTTTGAACTCAACTGTGGCGTAAGCTACAGTTGCACCCAATCGTTGTTGGTTATACTTCATCAAACGTTTCATCACCTCTTGGTTTGAGCTGTATGTGTGTACATTTTTGTGTCATATTTCCAAAGGAGACTAAACCTTTATTTTTTTTTATTGATTTCATTAGTTTTGTTAGTAATCCAGATTTAAAGTTGCAACAAAAATGTACTGCTTTATAACTAAAACATTTACATATATTTCACCATAAACACATTTTCTTTGGTACTGGAAGGCAGGCATTAGACAAACAATTAATAAAACAAAAAAGTACAAGCATAGACAAATAGATAAATATCTGTCAATTCAAGTTTGCCAATATATGAAAGTGTATGTGTGGAGTATTGTCCCAGATGGCATGCCTTGCTTTCCTAATGAGGTTCTGAGGCCAACGTTTGATGATATTGTTGATTCCTACAAATGATTTTACTGTCTTGTTTGGGCTAAATTATTTACATACATTTTTATATAGAAATTATTATTTTCTAATTCAATTTTCTTGTGATGCAAGCTTGGTGTGTGAATCACAGTAGTAAAACCTGTTCTGTCATCTGTCAATGTCATTATACAGTTACTTTAAGCCTTATACAATGGGTGCAATGGGTACAAGTGAAACCAACAGCCCTTCCTCTTGTTCAGATGAAGATTAGTCCTAGAACCCTTGAAGTCAGTGGCAGTCCTAATCCTAGTCTGAATTGTGTTCTGGTGTTGCAGCACATGCACACAAGCGCATGCAGTAAGTATATATTAATTTGGAAATTATTATTTAGCCAAAGACCATAAGGACAGATGATTGGGTCCTTAAAATGTATTAGCTGGCCAAACTAATATGTTTTTAAATGCACTAAAAGTTATTTTCTAAATCTATAATAGTCATTGTAATGGTCTGTGGTATTTATGTTGGGCTGTTTGGTACAGTAACACGATCTTTATTAGTCATTAGGTTTGTGAAATATCAAATAGTTTGCTTCTGTGGCAGCATGGTGGAGCTTGCAAGGAGATATTTGGTGAATTTGACAAAAAAGTGTATTATCTTACAATTCCAGACTATTCTCAGAGGGCGATTTTAGAGGAAAAATGAAAGCAGCTCCAGCAGGTAAAGATCCAACCATCTATGTCTTACCTCTTTTCCCCATCCAGTCTTCTTCGGTGGTATAGTGAAGGAGAAATCATCACAATGGCTGGAGGTGTCCTAGAGGATCCAAATATAAGGAATGCAGCCAGGTTCTTTACTGTAGGCAGAATCACAGTCAGTGTACACAGGCATAGTTTGGCAACAAAGAATATCAACACTGGAAGAGGGACAAAAGGATAAGGCAAACACTGAGAAATATACAGTACTGTAACTCGCAACAAGGGTTGGCCTTGTTGACAAACCCCCTGACTGTGATTCTGCCTACAATAATATCTTACCTGACTGAATTCCTGTGTCTGGACTTCCATGCATTTGGATCCTTTAGAACACCTCCAGGCGACATGGCAGAGGTAACTTTATTTAATACAGTAATTTATACATTATTACCTTTCTTTACAGATGTATATTCAATCACTCCTTTATCTTATTCTTATCTCACCTGTTTCAAACCACTCATGATAGTTAAGTTGGATAGTTTTTAATTTACCTATGATGCATGTGTGACCCTTTCTCTTTAAACATGATACTTTATTACTGAACTGGACAGCTTTCTATCACATACACATGCAGAGAACATTGGACTAATGCAAAAGTAACCGTAACCAAATATTTTTGGTTGTAAGAATCATCTCAATTATCAGAAGATTTAGATCAATGAACAATACATGTATTGGAATACGCAGTAGGTAAAGATCTGCCCCCCATTTCCCATGTCCCCATTACTTTCCTCTTTCCCCTCGAGTCTTCTTCAGCAGCAGAGTGAAGAAAAAGCTTTAAGATAGCTTTATTTACCACATTCATTTACTCATTTTTCTATGTTAATTTAAAACAGAATTTACCAGCGACAGCTTTCTATCTCATGTTGAACACTGTATTATTGTAAAAATATGTTTTGGTATTTAATCTCAATTCTCAGAGGGATATGCAGATGCTTAAAGTAGTAATGGAGCAGCATGAGGAGTTTCTTTTACCTTTTCCCCTCCAGTCTTTTTCAATAGTGACAGAATGAAACTTTATTTACATTTACACATTACATTAATATGTTGATTTGTCAAGTCACTATTTTTTCAATTTTGTGCACGACTTTAAAAATAAAAAGGCTTTTAAAGGCTATTAAATCTTCAATGTGAGATTTTCCAGGGTGCATAGCAGATCAGCACTGGGCCGTGTGCCCCATAAGGGGTCTAGCAACACCCATTCACGTTTCCTCTTTCTAACCACACTTTTTTTTAAATGTCCTACCTAGGGTTAGTATTCATTTAATGCTTTCCCATATTTTATACCCAACTGTCATATATTTGAAAATGATATGCAACACACTTTCTCTTTTACATGACACTTTATAACAAGCTTTCTATCTCATACACTGAACTACTTATATTTATTTATTTGTTTAATTTTTATTTTATCTCAAGATCCTAAGGGAGATCCAGATCCTTGAGGTAACAGGTAAAGATCCAATCCATCCTATTTTCCTCTTGGTATTATCATTCTCTTTTACATAACACTTTTTAAAAGAAATGAACTATCTCATACACAATTAACTTTTATTAATACTTTTATTTTCTATGCATGCATGTTTTTGTTACTTTAATCAACAGGATCACGAGAACCAGCAAAAACAAGCCCTGCAACGAGCAAAAGCCAGGGTGCAAGTTATGGCCAGGATAGAAAAGATAGGGAGTCAGCTAGTGGAACGTCAGGATATTTATTGTTCCTATATCCGGTCTAAAGAAAAACATCTGTTTCTAGAGAGGAGCATGCTTTATAAGGTTATCCAAGAACCCATTGCTGGAGAACTCGACCTAGAGTATATTTTTAACAATGATAAGCATTGTGCAGAAATGCTAACGGTTGACAAGATAAGAAATGGCCAGCTGATGTGGTTGTATTTGATGTAGAAACAGGCTAGAAATGGCTAGAAACATAAGAAAGCCTGAGAAAAGGCAAAGATGTTTGAGACCTCTGGTTATCCTAATCTAACGAGTTGCCAGTTTTGTTTTAGTTCTATATTAAATTGATTTTGCATCCATTAATGACACAATGGACAAGAGAAATAAATTATTTTCAGTATACAGATTTTTAATGTTTTAGGATAGAGATGCTATAGTGATGACATTTTAACAGACAAATAATATGAATGAGGTTTTGGTAAAGTCTTTGTGACTGCCTCCATTTGTCTTTTCAGTATAGATTTAACAGTGTAGATTTTTAAACAGATTTGCAAAGAGAATGGGCATTTTTGTCTTGTTGTCATCCACAATGATGAATGAATAGATTTGAATAAAGTAACATTGCCTAATGGTTGATGCAGACATAATGCATGGCTTTCCCCCTGATGAACAACATCTGGTAGAATAAGTATCCGGTTTCCATCCAAATTTGTCCTTTCCTAAATTACACAACCTATTCGGATTCAGGTCCATCCCTACGAAGGTAGGGTAGTCATCACTACCGCTTATCTCTGAACTATGACAAGACTGTAGGAATTCATTTCATATGCCTATTGCATACACACTGTTCCATCGCTGCTATTTAATATTCTGTTTACTCAAATAAACGAGAACAAGAGAAGTCAAACAGTATTGGAATGGGCTCAACCCACAGAACCTCTCCTTCACCTGGAGGTTCACGGAGAGGCCACCATGTGGCATTGTCTGACCTCCATGTGCTCTACTAAGAGAGGATAGTTGCTGTGCATTTTGTTTGTTTCATTACACTGAGAATATGACAACTTTCCAAATGGAAATTTTCTAATAATAAACTTGTGTTTTGCGTCTAAAATGTGTCATTATTCTTCAAGGGTTGACTGAATCTTTTATCATTCGTTTGGAGGGGCCTGAGCCCAAACTAACTGAAAATCATTTACAGCTTAACGTTGAGACAGAAAATACCCACCAGCAAGTTTGTTCATTTGTAAATTCATTTTTGAGGAGAAGCCATTCCAACCACTCAGAATTGATTTTACACTTTGATCTGACATCATTACAGTAGTATACTTATCTGGACTATGTTTTGCTGCATTGCTTAGTTAATAGTAATAAGATCAGACTGAAGAACTAGTGGTAAGGCTGTGACATCATTAAAACCCATTATCTTAACAACATTGACAAGCAAAACACCCCAGTGATCACTTTTAAAGTTTTATTCATTACGCTGCAGTTTGACTACAGCATAAGTACAAGCATAAAATCTTTGACTACAACAGCACTTAGAGCAACATTTTTTGATTTTTTTTTCTTCTTTTCTGTAAAAGTATTGCAATAACAGACCTTAGGCCTAAAACCTATTACATCACAATTGCTTAAATAAAAAGAGGCAAAAATACACAACAATTTTACCTCTGCGTGTTTATATATATATGCTGTATATGTACTGTATGTATACCGTCATATATACTTCAACACAGAGGGGCAGGGTTGGGGCGGACGAGAAGGATTCATTTTGTAAATAAAGCAAACCAATGTTACAAAATCCATGATAGAAGCAGTCCTATGGTAACTGTTGAGACAAAGAAGACCAAACTGTTATCATTATTATAATAAATCAAATCTGGAACGATAAAAACAGCTACTTGTCAGCAGAACAGACTTCTGATAAGTGGAAAGGGGGTGCGTGCTTCAAGGGGGAAAAAACAATAAAAAATATATGTATATATATTTTTATATATATATTAGTCTGAGCCCAAGTTAGTTCTTCAAGCTAGTGCAGGAAACATAAACAAAAAAGATCTAATGAGAAGAACGGTGCCAGTGGTGCGCTGGCCAGTTACAACAGACCTCTTGAAACAAAAACAACACAACTTGCCACTTATTTGGTGCTTTAAAGAAAATGGCGCGTTGCTATGTACACTGTCTATAGATAAGAATGAACATGCTCTGCGGTTATTGTACAGTGGAGTTATTCTTAATACATACTGTAAATAAATGATTGCAGATTAAACATGACTTTTGTTCCAATATACTGTGCCACGTATAACATTGTAATGTATAAAAAGAAAAAAAAAAGTTAAAACGGTTTAACAGTTTAATAGCATTATTCATCATTCATCTCCACTCATTAGTCTTTCTGAAGCTGGTGCAACTTTCCAATCATGACCAAAAGGAATGACCATGTTTCTTCAATTATGTTTTCCCCCCAACCAGAAAGGCTTTAGAATACTTTCCCGAAAATCATATTCTCTCGTCAGGTCAAATGTTCAAGGAACTGTGATTAATATTGTTGAAATGTATTAATTCACACAACCAAAGCATACTATATTCAGCCAGATCATAATAATTTGTAAATGTGCTCTATATTTCACTGTAAAAATTTCCTATTTTGGCAGATATTCAAAACTAGTGTTATATAAGATCACTGTTGAGAAGATTTATCTTCTAAAACTGTCAAGGTGGCCATAGTTGGATGTTTCTTGAGACACAAAATATTGCCACATTTTGCTGCCAGGTTCAAGCAGTGTTGAAATTATTCTGAGCTGAAAAGATTAGAAACAAACTCCCCACGGTGGTGGAAAGACTCTAGTGATGTACATGAAATAGGAACTCCTGAAAATACCTATGAAACATAACTACTGTACATAATATGTGTTAGTTGCTGTGGTGAATACAATACCACTGGCCAGTATCCAAATTATGGCAAGTACTAGGAAAGGTTATTCTTAGATGAAAAACCCAATAAACAAATTATTAATTATTTCAACAACTTCCTTAATCCAGAGGTTATTTCATCCTTACCTTAACAGACTATTATTTATAGCAAAATATTATAAGTAGTAATTTGTATGTGTTGCAACCATATTTCTAAGCATATTTTGCAAACAATGTTTTCTTAAAAAAAAAAAAAAGTAACAAAGACAAAGCATTTTTACGGTAGGCATTTACAAAGTTGATGCTGCCTTCTTAAAATTCTTATATTGTCTATACATTATATTACATTATTCACAACTTTTTTTGTGTGGTTTCTACCCATTGGGCAGGATATGTGCATAATATATTCAAGTTATATACAGCACCTTACAAACTAACATAAAGAAAGACAGACTACTGAAAGCACCGTTGGAAGTGAGGCACAACGAAGGTGGGAGCTTTTGAGTGCAAGTGGGTTCCTATGTCTGCCCCACACACGGCTCAAAGTACTGTCTGAAACGCTGCAGCTGCTTTCATGGGGAGGAGGGGGGCTGCTCTTGTCTCACACAATGGAACCAATCGAACTGGAAAACTGGTGTAAAAGTGCAATCCAACCCATCAAACAGTCAATGCAGGCGAAAGCAAGTGCATAAAGTGATTGACAGCGTTTTTGTTGACCCCGGATTTATAAATTGGAGGGTTGATTCATGGTTTTTACATCAAACAGCAGTCTACCTGCTTTCTACAAAAAAAAGAAAGAAAAGAAAAAAAAATGAAAAAAAGATTAGTGGTCTCAAGGTTACCAAACCTTTGCATGCTTCTCTAAGAAGCTTGATAGTTTTTCTGAAGTTTTGTAAAGATTCAGCAGACTGATCTCCTGTTCTTGTACAACAAGGTCACATTGTCTGTTCTCAAATTAAAATGACAAATATAATCCAAGCGTGTATCTTGAGATCTGGGAAAGGTGCTGCAAGGCAGATCAGCGTTTTCCACTGGCTTATGAACAGATGGATTTTACTGAGAGTTTTCAGGTTTTCCTGCTAAACATAACAAATTAACGTTATTATTTCAGGTGTTGTTAGACCCGGTTCCATTCTGTCAATCAACCCTGGACAAAGCATCTGTAAGGATTCCAGACAATAATTTGACAGCGGTGTGGTCTGCTCAAACATGAACATTAGGCACCGTATTTACTCACATAATAGTAACAAGCAAACCTCCTTGTAGAAAACATAAAATTCATCTTTATATACTCCTCATACAAGCTATGACCGCGCAGACTAAAAAAGCTATGAAACAATGCAAGGAGAGAAGGAAGAAAAGAGAGAATGCAGATGTTTAACAGACAGCATGCAGAATGTGGCGGGCGGCCATCTTTCTTTATGGCAACTCAATATGTGGTGATGTTAAATGTTCATGTGGGGGGGGTTTCCAAAAATGCTTCTGTTAAACACACTAAAATAATAAGACAATAAGCCAACAAAAAGCCGAATGCGGTAACATTTGGGCCACACGACTTGGGCTAGTCTGTCTGTCTGTTTGTAGATGGATGAGTGGCAGGGATGGACAGGAGGGAAGCGAACAGGGAACACGAGTAGCGGCAGTAGTGACAATAGTAGCAGCAGCAGTGGTAGCAGCGGCAACGTAGTAACAACACACACACATGCACACAGCTGGAGAGCTACACAGACCAGAAATGCATCAGTGACACATGCAGGCGTACATTCATACTTGTGTACACACACACACACACAGGTTCTCAATGTGTGGGCAGGGCAAGATGTATTTCTTCTTTAATTATGTCTAATTGTGCATACATTTTTTTAAGTGCTGTGCATTGGTTATACCGTATACTATTATTATTTGTTGTCCATGGATTGAGTCCCATTGCATGAATGCCTGGGGTGGGAAGGTCACAAGTGATGATGCATTGATTTGGGTGTCTGGGGTCAAACATTTCAAGAAACACTTTACTAAAAAGGACTGGAGCACTTTTCATCTCCAGGCTCTGTGAAGTCAACTCAAAACACTTGCCTGATACAAGGTGCCAAGATTCTTCTCCATCTTGAAACAAAGCAATAAATGGGTGACTATGTTTTAGGTGTAAGAAAGGGAATTAAGGCCTCTCTCGTTTAGTTTATAGTATTTCACTAACTTATTGTGACATAAATGCCGCCAGATTTGGCTGTGTGCTTATAATTTAGCACTGTTGTCATTACCCTAACTTTAAGAGGCTTCCCTGAAAATATGGAATCATAGCTCAATTTATGCGCAAAATCACGAATGTCCTTGAATGCACCAAAAACAACAAAAAACACATACTAGTAGCATTTATTCAGCTATAGATAAGAGTACAAGCAGACACACACACACACACACAATGCTCCTGCAGGAACACTAAGTGCTTTTCTATGTTGGCAAGAGGACTGACAGACACAAACACTCGCTGATGTGCACGCACGCACACGCACACACACACGCACACAAGTGGGGACTGCACTAGCACAATGCCAAACAAGGACTCCAATCCAGTCTCCAGTTTAAAGGGCTCAGCAGACTCTGCATCGCTTGAACGCACTTTTTCAGCATGCGGATGGAAAGATGGAATGGGAAGGGGGAGGGCGTAAACACTGTCAGAAAGCTGGGGAACCATTGGCTTCAAATGCTACTGAAACACAGACATACAGGCAGGCAGACACACAGACAGGCAAGCAGGCAGAGGGACGGAGAAAGCACAGGAGCAGAGGAAAAGGCAACGATGAGCAGAGAAAAAGGCTAGAGTCTTTTCAAAAAGGTTTTTTTTTGTTCCCTTTTTTTTCTTTTTTTCTTTTTTTTTTACAAAAAGGACCCTCCCATAGCCCTTTACTTCGACCACGGACAGCTTGTTTGAACCTGATTACTCTGATGGCATTGGATGCAGACAGGAATCTTCACTTGGTTGTGGTTTTGTTTGTGGCTTTGAGAACTTGAAGACTGAGAGGGTTGAGCCTTCTTGAACGCGTTTTTTCTTCTTTGCTTAGTAGCAGACTGGTTGGTGCGACTGTTGCATGTTAAAATGCGCATGTGTCAGTGACAGATTTGAAGGAAACGGGAGGGTTCGGAGGATAGCAGGGTTATACAGGGTACTGTTTGGTACTACACAGATGCCAGAAGGAAAAAGATCTGCACCTACCAAGCTGCTGGGTGGACCCTTCAATTTGCTGTCTGTACTGTACG
Source organism: Aphredoderus sayanus (assembly GCA_027564795.1). Lineage (NCBI taxonomy): Eukaryota > Metazoa > Chordata > Actinopteri > Percopsiformes > Aphredoderidae > Aphredoderus > Aphredoderus sayanus. Next base: position 12,978 of record JAODUG010048780.1, read on the forward strand.
TGCGTAAAAAGTCCAATGCAAAACCCTGTCAAGGATCTGCCCAAACTGGTTGCTCCCCACTTGCTTAAAATATTCCATTTAAAGAGCTATTTTTCTTATCTGTCTTTTTTTGTTGATCGCATTACTATGTCAGAAAACGTACAAACATGGTGTAGCATCATCAGAAGCTGTGAAAGGAAGTCAGGAAACTGAACATCCAGCAGCAAAGTAGAGCAGGCTTTTCTCCTGGTAGGCTGAAGTGTGCACATATATGAAACGTGTACAAGGTCATTACAAGGTCATTCTCTTACTAAGTCTCACTGTGCCTGCGGTGTCTGTAGACAGGGGTGTCGTAGGCTGGGTACAAGGATTTCTTGCGGTTTCCAAAAAAAAGAAGGGCATAAGCTTATAATACTTTTGTTTGCTCCCAACTGTTCGAACTGGAGCCAAAGTTCTGTTAGTCAGTCCATTCATGAAAAATAAAAAAAATAAAAAAAATAAAAGAAGCATAACAAAAAAAAATAAAAAAAAATATCAGAGTATAATTTCCCTCTTTTCACAACAAATAGATAGTGCAACTTTTTAGATAACTTTTCTTTTTGTGTGTTTGTTTTGAATGTTAGACAAGTCGCGTTCACATACACACACACACACGCACACGTACGCACACACACACACACACACACGTGCTGATACAAACACCTTTCCCTCCCAACCAGCCCCCTGTTGCTGTCCTCGTGAACCTTGGCACTAAGATTTGGATTTGTGAGTCTCTAGTTTGTTGTGTAGTCGAGTTCTCGCTTCTCGCTTGTGCACAGATCCCGGTCCGAAAAACAAACAAAAAACAAAAAGAAGAAAATAATTCTCCTCAGCCCCATGGGCGACGCCATCCCATAAAGCAACGTCAAAATGGCTGTCTCATTTCAATCTGTGCTAAAAACTGTTTTATATGCGTATAAGAGAAAGAGCGACAAAGCTGAAGGGACAAAAAATAAACCTCACCACGCAGTGCATAAGTGTTGCCCCAGTAGTGCTAGCGGTTTGAATTAATGCACATAAAAAGAAACTGTGGGGGGAGAAGAGACAGTAAAACATTAAATAAAAACAATGCTTGGTTCCTCTCATTCCTTGTTTTTATGCTAAAGTTGATATTAATTTGTGCATGGGAGTGTGGAGAGGAGAGACCACGCCAGGTGACCACTGAAAGTAAAGAGAGTGTGTGTGTGTGTGTGTGTGTGTGTGTGTGTGTGTGGTGGGGGAGCGGGTTAAGAGTGGCAGACAGTCTTGGGCGAGCAGTCTGTGTTGAAAAGTTAAGGCCCCTCCCCCACCCCTTGTGTCTCTCACACCAGCTCCTCTGGTTGGCCGCCCTTGGCCTTGGCAGGTACTATTGTGCTTTCTGATTGGCTCTGCTGCTGGATCGTCCTGGCCCCGGGCCCCGCCCTCTGGTTATTGCTGTGCTGGTGTAGAAAGAAGGTGGCGCCGGGGTAGTGGCCCATCACCTCGCTGTAGGCCGGCGGGGGCCCCTCCATGCGCCCATGGCTGCTCGAGTTGGCCGCGCTGATGCCAGAGTTACTACTGGGGGGCCTGGGCCCCCCCACGCTCCCCAGGCCACCGCCGCCGCCCATGTCGATCAAGTCGCTGTCGTAGATGGTGCGGTTGGGCGGGGCCCGCACCGACTCCCGGTTGAGCTCCATCTGCTGCTCGGGGTCGCGGAGCTGCAGAGTGCAGGGCCCCTGGTAGGGCGGGGGCTCCTCGCCGTCCGACAGGGAGATGGTGGGCGGCAGGTCGATCTGGTGCTGCAGGTACGGGTAGGTGGGCTGGAAGCGGCTGAAGTGGTCCCGCTGCATGAAGGAGGGGGCCGTGAAGCGCTCCCGGGCCTGGGGGGCATACAACACCTGCGGGGGGATGGGGGGGGGAGAGGTTAACACTGACACATACAGGCCATTTTCACGGCAGTGCTATGGCCTTTATTTAGTTAACCAATGAAGTCAAACAGACACTACAGGCTTAAGGAAAGAATGAATTGGGGGGAAACCAGACCATCAAATAGGAATACTTCAATATGCTTGCAAGTGAACATAAATGTCTCCTACAGCACATTTGTACTTGCAATGTAACGACATCTTTTGTTGGAACTAGTTAGGTAAAACAACTGGGAAGCAGAAGTGTGCATGTAAAAAGCAAACGCCAACTCGGCTCATAACGAGCATTTACTGCATCAATCTTTTGCATCAATTTAATGCAAAAAGACAAATTCAGTAATTCCACCAGATAAATATTACCGTAGATCAAATTAATGATTGGCTTATTGGCAAAAACAGTAGCCACTACCCATGTCAAAACAGTGCTATAATTAGTTACTTGCTAATTACACGGTAATTACGGGGAACATGTTTTTTTGTTTTTTTTTGTGGTGTTGTAAAAAAAATAAAAAAAATATCCAAAGCAGCAGCTGTCACTGCGGCGACCGTTCTGCGTTGCCCTGAAGATTTCAACACGTCAACGTGTGCGTCAACTATTTGTCTAAGAGATTGTTTCCTTCCCCGCCATAATTAGCTCCTCAGACTGGGCCCGCCGTTCACAGGCTGCGTTTCATCTTCTGCTGGTTTGGTTGCACCGCTGCTACGGTTTGTCATTATCGGAGGAAAGCAATTCCAATTACCGTCTGTGGGTCTAATGGCAAGCCCCCCCCCCACCCCCCCCACCCGACACACATCATGCACACAGACAGGAAACAGCACTGAGAGAGAGAGAGAGAGAGAGAGAGAGAGAGAGAGAGAGAGAGAGAGATGCCAGAGCAGAGGGGGTGATAAGAGGGGAATAGAGAGGATAGGAAACTGGCTGAAGACAGATAGACAGAGAGAGAGAGAGAGAGAGAGAGAGAGAGAGAGAGAGAGAGAGTGTGAGAGATATAGCGAGCGAGCGGGCCGGGCTATCTCTCACACAGCTGTCTCT
>JAODUG010048791.1:0-15910 GCA_027564795.1 Aphredoderus sayanus
CTTCACACACACACACACACACACACACACACACACACACACACACACACACACACACACAGAATCACACACGCATACACACAGTCTCTCTCTCTCTCTCTCTCTCTCTCTCTTTCTCTCTGTGGGTCTCTCTATCTTTCTCTCTTACTTTCATTAAATGTCTCTCTTTCTTCCATTTCTCTCTGTCTCACCTCCCCCCATCTCTTTCTTTCTCCCTCACCCTCATTTTTTCTTCTTCAACATCTGTTAATATGCTCAGGGAATAACAGCAGACAGAGTTTTCCAAACCTCTGTGCATTTATGTGTCATGCAATACATCATTGGTCTTGGAAGAGTGGGACTGCTGAGAAAAGTCAAACTCCAACACAGGCATGGACCCTGAGTGTGACTTGAGATTGTGGCTTTCCTCGTCCAGTAGCCGGGGTGCTGGGGATAGGGTTTATAGCAAGTTTGAGGGTCGGAGGGAGGGGGGAGTGGTCATCTTGCAAAACTTCATGGTTGCATCTTTAGACCGGGCCTTTCTCTCTTCTGCTACTAAGAATGGAAAGTCACTCTGCTGACTTTCATCTCTTCTTTCTTAGTGTCTTCCACTTAACAGAGAATAAAAATGTTTGGGGTACTGTAGGTATTATACACATTAGTATCTGTAGTTATAGCAGTTACTTTTAACCAGTGGTACAAAACCAGCCACACAAGTACTGTAGTGAGCAGTAGTCTATTGTAATGCAATCATGTTGCAATGGAGGCAGTATGAGCCTTTGATTAGGGAAGGTTCTGTCCACATGTGAAACATATAAATACACTCTGCCCATATGGCTGGTTGCCAATACAGATAAGGTTATTGCATTACGGTGTGGTACGTATCAAAAGATAATGCTATCGCTATTTTAACTGAATCATTAGGAACCCTGCCAGGTCAGATCAGCCCTAAATACTCCCAATACTGACATTTTTTGTGATAATGATACAAAATCGTATCTTATATTCAGCATTAATCAATCTGCTATGCTAAAATAATTTGATAGCTATAACTTTGTATTTTGTTTCCACAAAATATGCAAAAAAGTAATTGAACCTTTTAAACCAACCAGCAGGCCAGTAGGCCTATGTGATATACTGTAGTTCCTTTCCACGTTTGCACAAGCAAAGCCTTTTCATGATTAGCCACCTTTTGTCTTGTCCTGCTTGAATTCTACCTGCACATGAAAGACACCTTGGCATAATAAACTACAATGTTATTCATTCTCTGGAAGTCAGCTTTGCCTGGCTGTCCAAAGTTGAAGAGTGCCAACAGCATACTCGGTTCACAATGTGTTATATTTATACTCACACCTGGCATTTAATAAACCTTAGTGAGCTTTTGAATGTGAGTTGTCGGACTTGGACTTCCGTTGAGTGAAATACAAGGCCAAACATTCCACAGAGGAGTGTTTTTGAGATTTCTCGCCATGTTTTCAGGTCTCATCAAGCCCGCTGGCCTTTGTCATTCCGTCATGATGCATCTCTGATGGACTGTGACAGGGAACAATGGCCGGCACTTATAATGGACATTCTCTGTGACTACATGTCAGTACATATTAGCCCACATTAGCTTTTTTCCCCATCAATGCTAATGCTTGTTTTATCAGTGTTGAGCACCAACATTGCCGTTAAAATTGTGAGAACGGTTCTATTGCTGAAGTAAGGCTATGTGACTTTTATGATAAACAAAAACAGATTTCCACACCTTACTCTGCGCCGAAAATGACAATAATTGCCTGTTCTGGGAAAACTATTAAGGAACAATCCCTGTGAAGGAAAGGCTGAATAGAAATTTATTACTTTGGAAGAAAATGGCCTCTTCATGTGCCTAGTAGAAACAGGTGGGCTTAGTGAGGTTAAAGTAAAAAAAATTATATTATGTTAGCGTGTAAGTGAAACATGATGGAAAATAATCTAGAGGGTTTTCAAGAGAGATTGACAATTTAGAAATGTGTACCTATTTAAAGATTATGCGAGATTCTCAATTTCTCAATTTGACATAAAAGCTTTATTCATTACACATTTCTGGCTTTATTAAAACTGACTTATATATCTGGCACATAGGTGTCTATATAAACCTTGTCCGATAAGATAATCAATTTGAAGCAAAGTCACAAATAGTCCCTATTTGCCATCAGGGTTATTTTAATTCACAATCACTGGGTGAACGAGCATTGTGGTTTCTGCTGCCTTGGATAAAAAATAAGCTATAGAAATGTACACCTAGCTACTGTTACTTTTTCTCCCAAACATGTTTTCTTGTTCCATTCACACTGGGGACCAAAACAAACAGAGGTGGATCACAGGGAATGAATGGCTGTAGTGTTTTTGGGGAGCACCAACTGCACTCAGAAATCCATGTCAGTGGGCAGGAGCAAAGGGTGATAGGTGAATTAATGGGGTAATATCGTCTTACTAGGATGAATAGAATACTGTTAGAATACTCTGAGTTGTTTACTTTAAACAGATATCCTGGTTTCCCCGTAAAATATTTAGTAATCACCTGCTAATGTTTACCATATCCAATCATGAAACATACAGTACAGTATACTGCTTTGTGTACAAGATGTCACACTGGGTTTAGTACATACAAACTTGCCCTGACACTTCCAATGTCACAAGGAAATTGAAATTGAAGTACCCATAGTTTAATATAAAACATGTTTCTGCTGTAGATAACAGAGATATACACGTTGGCCTTTTCTCACTTAGTGAAACAGTCCCTATACAACAAGTTGCATAACAGAGAAAAACAGATATTAACATCAAAGAAAAAGTCATATAAGGTTGTTGCTGTTGCGTAACAGTTATTTTCCAGCATTATTATTTGACGTCTCAAAAATAGTTTGAACCTGTCAGGAGTTCCAGTGAGTGGCAGTACACTCAATGCATCACAGTTCTTCTCATCCATACCGGCTCTTGCTTCTTCCATTCTCATAGACATGATGAAGAAGAAATAAAAAAAGGTCACTGCTGCTAGCTGGGCCAAAAAACAGAAAAACGCTTGGCTCAACTTTTGCTCATTGACTTTCCATTGCAAATGCAACAGGCATTCTCTTAGTTCTCCTTTTCCCTGACCACAGCTATGGGTTTGGATACAGCAGCAATTCTGTCCTTTCTCTTTTGTGTTTAAAGATAATGCCCGCTGTTTGAAGGGAAGTGAACCAAAAGCAGGTCAAGAAACTATCTAAACAGAAGCAAGAATTAATTCTAGATTTGTGATTGACAACAGCTAACTCCCAAGACAAGGAATAACAAAGCTAACAATCGACCCATGCATAATGCCTACTTACTGTTTCATGAATCATTCCCTAAACTTTTTCACACTCACAGGTTGAAGGCAGTGTTACTAAATAATATGATCTGAGTCCTGGAAAGCACCCACTGAGCTTTTATAATGTCCACATGGCTACACTGCCATTCGTTATCTGTGGAGCAGCTCCAGGCTTCATTCTGATGACATCATTCACAGATTAGACCGCAGATCTTTGGCAGAAAGTTGTTGAAATGCACAAATCTAGATGAAAGTGTAAAAGATTATGCGTACAATATGTACTCTCACTCTAACTCACCTTTAATGCTTTAACTGATTGAATTTAAAAGGAAAATAATAAGAGGTTTAAAAATAATTGGTGGCACGCAACTACAGTAAATGAGGGATCCTTTAGAGTGGTGTCCAAATCGACGGCACATGGCCTCGAGGTATAGAGGAATTGGAAATTGGCAGGTGTTTGTCCTAGCTAAAGGGTCCAAAGACCATATGCTTAAACTCACAGGGGCTCACTACCTAGAAGGTCCTTCCATGATACCGCGACCTTTATGTTCTTCTCAGCTGCACTTGCAGGACTTTACAATCATGTTGGAGAGGTGTTCCACCTTGGGTGTGCGTCCAGAGTAGTAGAGAATAGTGAGCGGCTCCAGCTCTTGTGGGACACAGCAGGGGGAGGCAGATGCCTCTGGGTTCAGAGTGTTGTAGAGGCTCAGCAGCTGTGGAGAGAAGCAAGCATTTACTGTACTGTATGTGTATATCTATACATATATGTGCTGTGTATATGGATCTGCGTGTGCGTGTGTGTATATACATACTGTATATATAGTATCTAATAGTAAATTAATAAATACATAAGGGGTGTGGTACAGTGTCACAGTGAAGACGGTAGTGGGGAAGTGGTGAAAAACTGCATACTGTATATGATATACAGTACTTACTGTATACATTCACTATTAGCCAACCGTAGTTGCTGATGATTCGTTGTAATGTTGATACTGGAGGCAGGATAATCTTGTGACAGGACATGGGGTTTGAGCCCCGCAGTTGGCCTTATTGGAAATGATGCCTAACCCATATATGCTCTTAGTTATACTAGAATAGGATAATATACAGGATAGCACTGTTTTGTGTCTAATATGAGACTAGACAATGAGATCAAATATCACAGTATTTGTACTCACTGTCTCTTTGGATAAGAAGTGTCTTTTAAATGACTAACTGTAATATTGTAGAAGGCTCAACCTATTACTTGTTCGCTGCTGGGGTTGTTGTGTATTACAACACAACACTGCCCATGTCCGAACCAGCATTGTTTCCTTACCACTAACAGTAGAACAAGAGTGATCTAAAAGCTAAGATAAGTCTGGGTTGCACACCCCAGCTAACCTAACATTTCTAAACGATTAACGTACAGTACGCCCCAGTTACATAATTCAAAGTAGTTTGCTTCACAATATAGTAGAGCTACTGGTCACAAATATTCTATGTTATCCTATATCGATCTGACTTCAAGAAGAACAAACAGTACATTACTGTAGACATAATTATGTTATGTTTTCCTGCATGGGCAGTGAATAACAGACTGATTCTTTAAGACAGAATTTGACAAAGATTACGTAACATACGTATGACATTAGTTTTTCAGTATTGGGGCAAGTCAAAGTAAATATGTAGATGTGACTGGAAATGTGACTTGTGGCACAAGGGAGGCTGATCCATATGTGTAAAGCCACTGTTTAAGATGAATTCCTTCTATGAATTCACAGAACACTCCATATAGCTGATTGATGAACGTGATCTAAGTGGTATTAGAAGGGTTTAAGGTGCAGCGTGCCAGGCTGTACGTACCGTGCTGTGTGTGGTATCAGAGCTGCGTAGGTAGGGGCAGGGTCCAGAGCAGTAGTTGGCATAGTAGCCTTTGGGCTCGTGGATCCACTTCCAGTCCAGGTCCCGACGGAAATCTATGTAGAGCCTTCGAACACAGCAGTTCTCCTCCGCGTTTCTGCCAAAAGTAAACATGCGCTCACTTATTTATTTTTGATTTTTGTTCTGTTGTAATTCTGCAGAATCCCCCCCCACCCCGCCAATCCCCCTCCTGCTCCTCTCTACATGCACGTAGCTCCAACCGTTTTCTACCTGTGTGTGTGTGTGAGACACACATTGAGCTGTGGTGGACATTCAGGGGACCTAAAAGACCACATGAGTGGTACCTTTTAAAACTACCGATCAACTGACGGAATAAGTTCCATCCACAGCAATAGGAGAGACAGCGGTTCTACTAAGTGCCACGACGGTCGCTCCTTACGAGAAGCAGTAGTTGGTGTCCAGTGCTCTCTTGCGTCGGTGTGGGGACGGTGAGTCCAGGCGGTGTGGGGGGATCATCATGAGGATGAGGTGGGGCTGGTACTGCTCCTTCGGCTTATTCAGACGACCCACATCCAGGCGACTGGGCTCCTCATCGTCGACCCCTGCTGGGACGGGAGGGTCAAGACAGGATCATGGCCACATCATTTTCACTTTAAAAACACGCTTGTGCACGCTCGTCTTTCAAACATAATCTGGGGCTCTGGGAGAACTGTAATACAAATACCTTTAGTCTGCATAGTATACATGAAACATTGTTGAAACATTATTTCATCGATTGTTCTCAACCTTCACAGTTTGTAGCTTACATTTGTAACTGCCCTAATGTAATCTACAGTATTGAAATGATAGGCTTGATAAACAACAGTGTGTGTTTTACAGAAATCTGATGAAAAGTGGCAAGTAGCGTTTCTATCATGATTTCTAGTATATTCCACCTTTAAAATTGACATCTAGCTTTTCCTTCACATTCTCAATGATGTCGCCATTTGGGTTGAAGGTGTGGCAGGGACAATGCACGCTAATTTCCAACCCCAAATTGGTTCCTAAAAGAAAGAAAAGTACAACGTAGAATTGAATAAAAACATTTCAGTGTTAAGAGAATAGCTATAAAGTAGCAATTCAAAGACTGTGGCCAAACTGTAGTCATAACTGATTGTGACACATGCAGACTTCACCTCTGTTCATCAGCCACTCTCGCACAGTCTCTGTCACATCGAAAGAGACCCATTCTGCAATGCCTTGGGTTAACACGTTCTTGGCCCCGATGTAGCGTTGTTTTGCAATGTGCTCGTTTGGCTTCAAGATCTACGAAGCAGTAATTAACTGTCACTGATTGAAATAATAAAGTGTCAAATCCTGAATCATGTATGTTTGGAGGAAGACTGTGCATAGTGCAGTGAGCAGGTTCGCTACTATACGGTATGTTCAGCACTATACTGTACAGTATGTATAATATTTGTCCATCCATCCTCAACCGCTGTATAATAGTTGTACTTAATTTAATTTAACCAGTATATTGGCCGAAAACAAATAAATCAACCATATGACAACCTTAGAAAATGCTACTATTGTTTCAAGTCAAATAAGTGTGTGGGTGTCACTCACTCATTAACATTAACATTGAATGCATAAAAACATTTCAGGAACTTTTTATTTGTAAGAGGTCTGTGGGGGACCGTGTAACCGAGGGGGTGTTTATTCCTTCATTTAGGAAATAAACTCAGAAAAGTGTTAAATACAGCAATGATATGCAAAGTAGGATTTACTCCCCTCTCACTGGGACAATTCTGATTTTAAACCTGGAGTTGTTAGAAGGCCATGGAAATGGTACCTTTACACACCTGGTAGAGTTCAATACGCTGTTCATTCTTCTTGGCGCTTGGGTTTGGAATCCGCAGAGCACGGAACTCTGCCCTGAAAAGGTTGGTTGAGTTGGCTTCCATGGCAGAGACATTGAAGCGGAACACTTTGGAAGTGACTCCTTTTATTGGGCAGGGCAGGTCATCTGCAATACACAGGTGTTTCAGAAATTACAAAACAAATTGAAAATGGGACTATATTTTCTTAGGCAGAGGAATCCTGATTAGAATGTGATCCTTCACTGGTGTCCTGGAAAGCTAGAATATTTACATTATTGTGTCTAATCACCACCTACACTACAGTAGTCTAAATAAAAACAGAAAACCAAACACTATCTTACTGTATGTGTCATGTTTTTTCATAGTAGGCCGAATCATTATTGTATTAACTGAATAGGCAGTTAATAGCAGCCAAACTGTCATTTATTCAGTTAGTAATTTAAGATTTATCTCTGGGCATTACAGTAGCTATAATACAGTTTCACTAATTCACTATAATATCTTGGAATACATTACAGAATGAATCATCAATATGATGGTCTGTACAATTTAACATACAGTAGCATGGAATGTGATGATGTTATAACTTTATTTGTGATCATATTTTCCGTTTGGAATAAAGTACATCGGGGAAAAAGGGAGTGACCTAGAATCTCTATTTCACTCTACATGACTGACTTCAGCTTCCTAGTATCTGCATATCAAAAACCCTGCTATCCTTGGACCCAGACACTTTCCGGATCTCATCAAAACCCATGATGGCTTTTCCACAACACCTAACCTCAATCCATTATTGGTAAATGCCAGATACACGTACCATTCTATAAAAGGAAACCTTTTCAATGTTTCAAGCCGCCCAGCCTCACAGTCATTTGCCTCCCAGGCCCTCAACTTTCTGCTCCATTTACACCTGTCAAGGACGCATGCTGGTTCACTGAGTCGCCTCAGGTCTGCCAAAGGTTGACAGTTTGCCTACCACGTTTCAACTAAGCAGCCATAACCAAGTGAATATTTGCCCATGTTAACTTAGGACAGGTGTGAGGTCACTGGCCTTAATTAAAAAAAAAAATCTAATTCTACAAAGTCAGCCAAGTGGAGCTGTTATACCAGTTGTAAGGTCAGGAATCTGTCTTCATACTTTCTGGCCTCAATCACAGTGATGTGTCTCTGCCAGGTCTTAACCACAGCTCCTCTCCTGGTTAGGGCCACTGCTTCCTCTGGAAACACAAGACGTTGGTCTGTTCTCAGCCCCTTGTAAAACACTTTGAGTAGGCTAATGTCAAAGTGACACTGTTTATCGTGGTTTTACTAAGGTTATTAATGTTTGCCCTGCGTGTTAGCCCATAAATCTGATTTTAATGTAACATTATAATTTTCTTTTTTATTTGGTCATGAATTAAGTGAATAGAATATTGTGCATGTCATGCAATGGCTCTATAACAACACATCTTCATTTATTTTAAAGGCCACTCCCCTCAGCTGTTTCACCTACTGTATATATCTGAAATGTGATAAGTACTGTACATCCCTCTCCTCACAAGGAACACCTACAGTATTGCTCCATATAATCAGCCATTTGTAATGTTAATAATGTTCAACCAGTTAGGATTTTGTAAAAGCATGCTAGTTCTCTGGAACTAGGATCTGCCTATTATGGGATCTGCTTATTCTGATCAATTCATCAAAATTAATACTTAATTTAAATTCTGATATTTCACTCTCTGCAACTGAGATGGAAGAGGTCTCAACCACCACATCATCACAGACTCATGTCAGAAGGCCATAACCAGATGATTTCTGAGGACAAATAAGTGTTTTTAGAAACACCTGTTCATTCAAAGCAATGTGATGCAAGGGCTTAGCTTAATACCCCAAGGCCCTCCCTCCTCCATATTTTGCACATAACACGTATACATTTCTACTTCTGCGGAAGTATAATTGGGCCTAATCTCTTTTAGTGAGCCAAAACAACAAATGAGTGCTCTGAACAAAACACAGACTATTACTTTGAAAGAATGTGAGCCTAATGGACCTTTATGGAATGTTTTTCTGATCACATTATCACATTTCATGTGAAAAAAGAAAGGTCCCATACATTCCATTGGATTGATATGTAATTCATGTACTTTCCATTATTGTGAAATGCATGTATTGTTTTAAAAAAGCCTCCTCAAATAAGATTTTTTGGTGAGGGGGGTCAAGCTATTGTAAAGAGAATATGAAGTGAATGGGAAGTCCTTCCATCAGCTAACTTTTCCTGTCTACCCCCATTAACTTTTCCTAAAGGCATCCCATCCACCCGGGCAGATGTCCCTCTCATTTAGGCCTGACTGGAACGGAAATGGGAACATCTGGGGAGAGGGACAGGAGCCATGGAGAGAGAGAGAGAGAAAAGGAGGAGAAACAGAGGAAGGAGGAGTAGGAGGAGAGAGACTTTCCTGGAAGACGGGTGGAGGATTAAAACAGGTTGGTCGCCAGTGCTGGTGCAGTAACCAGCTTAGAGTGAAATGGCTATGTCGGTTGCAAGAACTCGTTAGTTCTCCGACATCAAATTTAAAGAAAACATCAACAACAACATCTCACATAGAAACAAAACCACAAAACTTTACAATTCAAGAGATTAACCAATATGTTTAACCATTTATATAAAACAGAAATTCTAAAACATTTGGCACAAACACGCACTTATTTTTCGCGCGTTGTCACGCAAGACTTAATTTTGAAATTCCACTGCTGTAAGAATAAAATAACGAGTTAGGCTACTCACTGTTATCTGGTGGTCCGTAGACCATGTTGAACTTGTAGATCTCCTTGGCATAGTACTCGGTCTCTGTGTTGTCTTGGCCACAACTTTGCTGCCGATCCCTCCCCAGTTCTTCCAGTAGCTCTCTGGTGCTGTTATACAAGGCCTGGATCTGATAGGGCATCTGATTCGGTCCGAGGGACTGTGGTGGACTTGTCAGTCGCAGCTTGCTCAGAATTTGCCCTCTTATCGCTTCAACCCTCTTCCTTTTCACATGATCAATATCCACGGTGGCACAAGTTGACAGAGAGAAGCTCAACGTTGCGCAGTTGAGGAGGAGAAAAACGAGAAAAGCTTTACCAAAGTGCATATTTGCTCCACATTTGTCTTTGACAGAAGTTGAATAAACAGATGCGCGCAAACGAGGATTGTCCAGGTCCCAAAATATTCTTAAAGAGTCTTGAGTCTGGCGGTGTTTGTGCTTTTTAGAAAAGAATACTTTTTAGAAGTCCCCCAACTTAAATCGCTCCCGTGACAATCCTTTTCTTTCTTTACTGGCAGTAGAAATCCAGGTAAGAGTTCGCCCATTCGACATTATTCAGCTAAATACCCAGCGCGACTTACAGTAGACTCTGACTCACGCAAGTAACGCATCAGGTACAGTACAATATCCATTCAGTTTAACGTGTGTCCGAAGAGGCATTCTTTTAGCATTCTCGTTCTCAAGCGTCACCCCACAATTTGTAGATTTTTTTTCTTTTTTTTCTCATTAAACTATCTTACTTTAGTTTGAAAAAGTCACGTAGGACTGTCACGTAAGAGAGGTGTGCAACAGTGGGTGCTCAGAATGGCCTCGTGTATTTTATATCCTGACGTTTGATGGAGGAGGGATCGCACTGGATGGACTTAATAGCCAAATTATAATAGGACATAATTTGGAGGTTTGTACAGCTCACGCAACAAACATCCCGTATGGAAGTTTTACTTTATAACTTGGTCACCATATAATTACGTGTATTTAATGTTTTGACGTTGTGAATAGGATCGATCGAGCGATTCTTTTTGAAATCAAATCGATACTTGTCTGCTTATTCAGTATTCAATATTACGCGATGTGACATAGTTAAATACTACACTAGGTTATTTGTAGATGTCTAATTGGTTTATTGCTGCTATAATATATTGGCTAGTAGTGCGTCGTCTAGTGGGACTTTATGGTATTGCTGTTAATGTAACGGCAACCTCTACTGTATAGTCGAAATCCTACTTCTTCCTAAAGTCTGAGGTTGAAAGTACAGGTTTTCATGTGTATAGACTTTAACACACGAAAGTTGATAGTAATGAATTAGAGTTGGCTCAAAATAGGAAAATATACAGAATACAAACACGGTAAATGGTGTGTTTATTTCTGATCAAACATTCTAAATAGTTAATTTTGTCATTCAAAAGTGTAAGGCTTTCAAATGCTTTCCTGTTGTTTAGAACTACTTGCTTACTTGGAACCTCACAGCTGTTTTCAAATTAATCACGCCTCTGTGTTTAGCTTGCTTCACATGCCCTTTATAAGCTATAACCCACATAACATGCCTTTCTGACATTTGTCTTAAAGCTTATAGACTATTCCATATGTTTGTCTAATTTATCTTGTGTTTTTTTTATTTTTTATGTAAACAATATTATATCTCTATTCATAGAATGTATCTACTGGACAGTCTCATTTCTCAGGCCTCGGTAGGGTCACAGCCACTCGATTCTCAAGAACCAAACATAGGGTCTGGTATTTTACTAACCATGTGCTCCCCATTGGTAATCATTGCAAAACGCATTCATAAGATGTCCAAATAAGGTGAATGCTGCTTGTTGTCAAATCATATATCTCACACACACACAGTCCATTTATATTCCCATTATCCCCAGCCATCTAGTTCATAAGTTCTAAAATCAGTTGATTCGCTACTGAGTTCTGTCCTATATCAAGATGGCGTCAAATGTTAGCTATGTTGTTTCAGGGTGGGCTACTCCTACACACTGTTAGAGGGTGGTCATCAATCTGTGCAAGATGCCATCTGTGGTCCCGCTTTGGTAGTGGGAACAGCGCAGCATTTGTGTATTTATTGTATTTCTTATCAGTTCCCTTTTCATGTTGCTCCAAGTTCTCGGCGGAATGTCTTCATTCATAAGTTTGGCTTTGTGGTGTGTGTTACTCTGAGTGATCTCAGCCCCATATGTGACCCAAAATGGATCTCTGGGCTATGTAGATGCCAAGAAGCGGGGAATGAGATGTCTTCATCCCCCCGTGTGGGCCTATTTTAGGCCCAGCACCCAGGTCTCTGGCAAAGCTCAGTGACTTTCCCACACTCCCTGTGGCATACTGTGTTATGTGGCAGTGTGTCTTATAGATTCTTATAGATTCAGAATAGACAGCCTGGGAATTTAGTGGGAAATGAAACAATAGCAATTTCACTGTTTACTTTAGTTTCTTTGTAGATGTGTGTATAAATTGTTATGTAGTAATATTATATTGTATTGTCTGTTTTTAATACATTTTATACTGTATACATTATTATACACAGTGTATACATTATTGCTATACTATATACCTCTAAACTGTGAGTATACTGTAACTCTAAAACATGAGTATAACTAACTACTATATTAAATACTTTTAATAGAGTATATTTTTACGATTCTTAGTTCATTATTGACTGTATCTGTATAAACCATTAGTTAGAAAATTACCCGGACAACCTTTGGCCTACTAGTCTAATTTTTGGCAGTTCTCCACTAAACCAGTAGGTGATGCTGCTTTACAAACAATGGCTATGTCTTTATACTGCCAGATAAAAACACTGTCAGACACTAAATAATTTAGATGAAACATTTTGTTATAGGAGTGTGTTATTTACATATGCATTTTATTTTATGAGCAGGCTCTAAAGTATGCTGATATATAATTTTCCTATAATGTCATTCTCACAAAAAATGGTATTCTCTGACTATTTTCCATGACTGTTTTCAATGGAAATGTTCCACTTACTCAAAAGTATTTACCCCATTAAAATGACTTATACATCATTACAGCCAACTTAAAAATCTGATGTTACTTTTAATATAAATTAAATTATCACACGTTCATCTGTGCATACTAAGATAAATAAGAACTTCGAAAAATCTGTCATCATTGCTTCTGGTATTCCACATTTGTCTAAATATGTCTCAACACAGTCCTCTTCATAATCGTAATCTTTATCTTCCTCAGCAGAGGCATTTTGTTGTTGTTGTTGTTATTGGACTTCACAAAGAAAACTTTTTAGAACTGTACCTAATCCATAATTATTGGTTTAGCAGATCAGTTTACTGTATGTATATATCAACAAAATATGTTTTTTTTTTTTGTTGCCTTTAGGTTTTCTGCAATAAATGTTCTTTTTTTCTTTATCTGTAAGTTTATAGTCTGGTTATGATTCTGTCTCTCTATTTGTGTCTGTGTCCTGTTGTTTGTTTGTTTGTTAATGTATATGGATATAGGCCGTAGTGAGATTTTGTGTCTGTGAGTGTGTATGGTGTGGGTATGTGGGAGGGGAGCTGGTGCAATTAAAACAGCTATTCCAATCTGTGTCCGGGTTCCTAGACATTATCCAAGACATCCAATGATCAAAGTCTCCCAAAGATGACCTCACTACTCACTAAGGTTTTTGTGAGTCATCCTCCGGCAATCTCTGAGCTTAGCGGCATAATGCCAGAATGGAACACAGCTACAGAGGGATGGTACAAAAATAAAAACACATGCGTGTAGTTAAATTCTTTCCCATGTATACAGTATATTAAACAGACTATTTCTGAAATATGCTTATAATGCATAAAGTTTCCTTTAGGCATAATATGAGAATAGTTGCCTACTTTTAGTCTAGACAATCTAGGGGAAGGATCTCTAGAAACCCATTGTTCCAATACGCAATATGATCTTGTTTATTGTGGTTTCATACAAGTGATGGACACCAAAATCTGACCACACACACATACACACACACACACGCACACACACAACCACACACACTCCCAGACAGTCTGCTTCGGCCGGCTAGACAGAGAGTCATTTGAACCCCAATACTAGGCAGATGTCTGCCAAAGCAGCCTACTGCTGCACACCGACAAGCCAACACAGAATGCCTCATCTTGGGGTAACAATGCTGTGAGTCATACCAGTGGAGTCAGTTGGGTAGGAATGCTAACAGGAGACCCCTTAAAATCCCACACCGATGGAGACACTGATGAGTGGCTATCGTGGCTTTACAACCTGTATGACTCAATTGATTTGTCCGCCATCTGTGTTACTCATTCCCAATAATATGTACATAGGAAAGGAATACTACACAGACTAGACGATGACCCAAAGTGAGATCACATATTTTATGGGCTTAAAGCGTCAATATATTAGACATTTAGAGACCGGGGGGGGTTGTACTGTAATACAATTGAGGAGTTGTAGCTACAACTAAAAGTTTTTCTAATCAAATGTAAAAAAAAAAAAAAAAGTGCTGAAGCCTGTTATTGCCCAGCGCCATAAATATTTGCAGTTCAGTTTCGTCCCCGTCACCTTCACTGGTTCTGTTTTTTTTTTGTTTTTTTTTTGCTGTGCGCTTTGGCAGGCCTCAGTGACGCCTTGGTCCCATAAGATGGCATATTGTATCGGCGCGGTGTCACAAGGGTGAAGGCTGTTCAGTTTACATCTGGGTCCAAACGGGGTGGTGATCTGCTGAGCTAGGGCTTTTTTTTTTCTTTTTCTTTTTTTGAAAGCAGAGGACGAGGTGTCATTCGCGGGACCTCGCGTGAATATGAAACAGCAACGCCCATAATGTTAAATGATTCGCATTCAGGACTAACGCTGTAAAGCCTGATGCTGAATGCACTTAGCGCTTTGTGATTATGGCTTAGTAGGAGTGTCTGGGAAGGCTGAAGTTTGTTGTGGTTATTATGCTATGATTGATGATATGAGCCAGTGTGTGTCAGTGACACATAGCTACCATTCTGCTCCTTTTTGTCTGTGTTGTCGTCGTGACGTGTGGCACTTCAATCCTGAAGTGTCTTTGTTTTTAATGCTCCAATCAAATCGTTGATTCAGTTCATGTGCTGATTGCGCTAAAATGCGAACAAGTTCATAAAGTATAGTGTATCGGCTAATGTGTTGTTACTGGGGTCACTGCCTATTTTTCCGTCACTCGTTTCTAGCTCGTCCTAGCGTTTTGTGCAGCATGGGATTCCAGAGGAACCGCATCAGGCCTGCATCCAGTTTCCTTAACTCTTGCCCCGCGTCCCCGCCCCCCTGTATTCCCGTAAGCCCTGCGAGTGCAGTCCGGACTGGAGATGGGATAATAGGGGAAGTGGGTTTTCTGGAAGCATGGCCATACTGGAGTGCTCCGAGTCCGAGAAACAGAGAGACGAGAAGGATAAAGGGAAATTGTCCAATTTTGAAACAGATGTTGGACATTGGACTTGGAAGGCCTAAGGTCAATGTTTGTCCTCTGGCTGGGACACGCATACAAGCACAGGCAGGTTTATATTTTTTATGCACACAAATACAATTGTATCGGCCTCTCCCTCTCGCTCTCTCTTTTTTTTTCTCTCTCTCACTCTTACTCACACACACACACGCACACACACACGCACACACACACACACACACACACACACACACACACACACACGGGCACACCACAGCACTGGCCAGGTTAGTCCTGGCCTCCTCATACAGAGTCTAGACAGGAAGCTGGTCCATGCCAGAGGAGGGATTTTCTCCCTCACACCCTCGCACCATTACACACTGCTTAGACCAGTGGCATAGACACACTGACACTCTCATTTCAGTGTTTATGTACTGTGCATATCAGAGAGAGAGAGAGAGGGAGAGACAGGAAGGCCCTGTGTGTGTGTTTCTTTTTTTCTCCGATATATATTTTTTTTAAATAAAAGGAAATCACATCAACCACAAAAAGAAGCACAGATTTCACATCACAAAGGTATTCTGTTTTCTGACTCAATTGCTTTATTCTGACTCAATTACTTTATTTATTATGTTTGTGGGGGGGGGGGGGGGGGGGGGGGGGGGGGGGGGGGGGGGGGGGGGGGGGGGGGGGGGGGGGGGGGGGGGGG
>JAODUG010048802.1:3086-15908 GCA_027564795.1 Aphredoderus sayanus
TGGCCTGGTGAAAACATTTATCAGTGTTACCACAGAGTTCTCTCCATGGGTCCATATGATCACTTTCTGCCTCTTGGATCTGGGAGCACTGACACCGCACTGATCGTAATCATCACCACCGCATATTAGTGTGTGTATGTGTCTTACTGTCTGACGAGAAGCCCAATCTGCAGTAGGAACCCTAGGATACTGTACAGTCATTGCCTCTCAAAATGGGTCGATAGAGCCTTTTTGGGCGGGAGGCACAATTTGCAAGTTGTTGACTGTAGGGCATTTAAAGGTGGTCAGCGATGCTGCAGAAAGATTGTTGATATTGGCTCTGCCAAGCCGGGGGATATTGTTGTGTGGTGCGGACTGCACCACTTTGTTTGTGTTGTTTTGAAAAGCCAGGGCAGTGTAGAAACACCAGATTATGTTTCCAGGGCACACACAGCTAGCGGACCATGAGGAGGTATCTGCTGAATGTGACAAAAAGTGCACAGTTTATTAGCTTATCTTAAAATCGCTGAATCCCCCTTTAAGCAACAATTGTTTCACGTGTCGTGGCTCGCAGACTTTGCGCGGCCATGTGTGTGTTTGGCTTATACCCAGTGCCAGACCATCTGCTTGTTGCATCTGCAATGAAAAGGAATCACTGAAACACATTAATAATGCAGTCTCTGGTAGTCACTATGCCTGGCTTGAATCATAGGTGTCATCACTGTAGCATTAAGAGCACCTTGGTTATGTCTGCAGGTCAATCTTGAAGCAAAACCCACTCATCATCTAGTCATGCATAAATGCAGAACTTCATACAGTATAATAAATATACGGCTCCATTTAGAGTTGTATAGTCAATACTATTTCAAAAGGTATTGAGTGTTGTGCTGATCCTCTCGCTCCACTCCACATGGCAGAAGTAATTATAATGCACGCGTAATTACAGCCCTGCAAATCCCGCGTAAGTGTAGTAATATCTCCGCTGTATATATTCCGTCCGTCACAGACCTGAACCCGAGACCTCACAGGTTTTCATTTGGCTCATCGGATGCCAGCCAGCACCAAGCGTACTCACCAACCGTAATCAGGGGCCATCATGCCTCAATTGTCTGCGCGCGTACACACAAACACGATCCAAATAATATATAAAATGTATATTTATACTCTATATTAACACTGCACAATTGGACTGATATGGGGTTTTTTTTGGTTCAACATCTGGTTAGGGGAAGCGGGCCATAAATCAGAGTTATAGCTCGTTCTCCCGGTGAAAATCACCGCGCTGTCCATTAAGGAAAGAGCAGGTCCGTGACCCTGCACTGCACACTGGGCCGACCAGAGCTGCTCCCAGCACAACGGGGGTGAGAAAGATCCAATGAATAGGATTTGTGCTGGATGGAATAATACGCTGTGAAAGTCCATTAGGGACTGGGCTAATGAAATTGAAACAGCTTGGTGATCAAATTAGAATCTGTTCGGCAGATATTTAATTTAATGTGCTGCTGCATTAGAGCACTTTCTATTTGGTAGCCCTGGAATGAAGCAGCACACCATAAATCAAGTGGCTGCACATTTCATAGTGTATCCTCCAGTTCTGTAATTCTTCAGCAAATAAGGAAAAACAACCTCCAGAAGTGAAACAACTGCTGTGAACAAAATTCAAAATAAAAATACACATATCGCACGTTCCCGCTCAAACTGGAGTGCCAAAGTTCATTTAGGCGAGAGAGAGAGAAATTACAGAAAAAAAGGAGGAGACAGATGGAAATATGGAACGTTAAAATGTCACCAGCTGAATCTCGTGACCTTTCCGCATGCTCTTCCACAGAGAATACCTTCACAGTCACACCGGAAGCCGGCTTGCTCCGACCACTGACAAAGTGACAGTTGAGATCTTTTGAACAGGGAGAGCTTGTTTGATGCTCTTGCACTCTCAGGGACACGACCCTCACCGAATGACAAAATCCACTGGGAAAATACAGGACATCACACCATTGACAAGTGGGACACCAGTAGCGGACGGTACATTATGGGCACACGGGTGGCGCCCCTTCCCCCCACAGATATCTGGAGAAGGAAGTCTACCTAAACATAGGCTACATTGTTTACAACATGTAATAATCAGTATATTTCTGTTTACTTAACTTCCAGGTGCTCGGGGCGCAGGTAACATCAGTGTGTATGGCGGGGCTTATACTTTTGGCAACCATGTGACCTGAGGCTGCTCTCCAAAATACCCTCCGGACACCCTCTATCTGCCACAAAGAGCTAGTTATTTGGGTCATTTTGACCCAGAGGACATTACGAGGGTTAAACATACATTTTTTCGTCCTCAGCACCACAGTAATGTTCAAATACATTTGAACTTATCACATTTGTTTGTACACCACAGTTACAACAAAAATAATATGGATAAAAACAACAATAAGAGGAAAAATGGTAAAGTAAAATAAAAAATAATCTCTCGCTTTCTCCCTCTTGTTTTCCTGTTATGTTATTTACTAGCTGCAGCTTGTCTATTGTAGTCAACATTTGTGGTATGAAATTAGCATCACTCCAAAACTGTAACCCCCCCACAAATTCTTTTCACCAGCCGCCACTGGACGCAAAGCCCAACATAATTTAGCTAGAACATACAAACAATAGGGGAGATGCTTTAATGGAACGGACATTGTCGCCGGCAGCAGTGACTCTACTGGAAGTAGCTTAGATCTTCTCGCCTTTGAACATCAAGCAAAGCCGGGACCCCCATTCTTAGAAAGAGAGGGAGAGAGAGAAAGAAAAAGATAGAGGGAGAGAGAGAGAGAGAGAAAGAGAGAGAGAGAGAGAGAGAGAGAGAGACTTCCTTTCCATCTGTTTGTATGCATACAGCATTCCGGGCACAGCTTCCGATAGACAGGCTGACGAAAGTCAGAAACACACACTCACACACACACACACACCAACCCAGCCTCCCTTGTATTTTCACTATCGCCTGTGCGTGATACATTAAAATTAGCGAAGCGCTAAGCTAACGCCCACACAGCCCGGAGCAGGTGCTAAAGTGCGAATGGTAATTGCTGGCACCGGCTACCCTAGCCAGCGCTACGAACTTTAGCCTGGACGAGGAGCGAGTCCTAATTCCCAATCACAGGAGATGATGAGGCAGAAAAAAAAGGGGCTCTTCTGTTCTCTGTTGGGGTGGGCGTTCTGAGAGGTTGCGATTGGGGTCGGTTGCCAAGACCCGCTCCAAAGCTAGTTGGATGGCTCTAAGGCACTCTGGCAGTGGAGTGCGGTGGGGGGAGGGGGGGGGGGGGTAAGGGGGTGTTGTTGCCAGGGGTAACACGCTCCATGATGGGACCCGTGTCCCTATGCTCGCCTGTGTCGATGTGACAGACTTGAATGGAGGGGAGATGGAGGGAATGAGAGAATAAACAGGGAGAAGAGGCAGGCAGAGGAATCAACATGCAGTGTAGGATGCCAGAAGACAGAAACAGGGGACATACAGCACAGGCAAGGTGTGGATGGAGGGCTGCCAGAGAGCATATGTCTGAACAAAGCCTTGTATTAAACAGCCAGGTCTCTTCCCTACAGTCATCTCTCACTGATGTAAGGAAGGGGCAACTGGAAAAACCAGTTACTGTGCAGCTCAGAAATTCTAACACGTTGCCCGACTCCTATAGAGAGATTATGATTGCGCAACATGGGAGATTACAACCCTCCACGATCTTCTTATTAAATATGTTTATCTTGCAAGTCCGGGAGCCAAGCGTGGCTGTCTAAATAAAAATATCACCACATTTGTATTCTGACACACAGGCATTTCCAAAAGATGCTAGCTGTCTCCGCCACAGCCAGCTACTCATAATTAGCCACGTTACGCTCGCTCTGCTTACAACAAACCAAACAGCGTGCGCAGAGAGCCGGACCCAGACCTGGCGTCACAAAAACACCAAGCTGACATAACGCGTCTGTGTCCCGCTGCCCACCTAACAAGGCTCCCGTGGCGAGGGTTCAGGACATATGCCCCCCCCCCCCTCCATCCCCCTCCCACTGCTGTCACCTCAGCTTGATGCCATTCAGCCGTCCGAGTCTCGACTCGAGTACCTATGAACGAGTGGCTGTGTCTGGCATATCGAGAGCACTGACCGCAGCGAATGCTTCCTCACGCAAACCCTAAAACTCACGGAGAGCTCAGATGACAATTGAAAGAAAGGAAAACAAAAGAGAAAGAAGAAAAATGAGATATTTTAAAGGCGGGTGTGAATCAATACCCCCTACACCCCAAATATGAAATTCTATCTATAGATATGCGGGTGAGGATTGGCGCAGGGCTGGAAGAGATAAAATAGTTTCCTGTCAACAGGAACATTTGAGAGTAGGTAATGTTGGTTGTCTTTGCGATAAGTCTAGCAATCCAACCCCCCGCCGCCAGGCAGCATGGGGTTTCTCCTTGCTGTCCAAATGTGTCACTGCTCTTCAGAGTTACCTTCATGTTCTCAGAGTCACAGATGA
The DNA here is from genome assembly GCA_027564795.1 of Aphredoderus sayanus. Taxonomy (NCBI): domain Eukaryota; kingdom Metazoa; phylum Chordata; class Actinopteri; order Percopsiformes; family Aphredoderidae; genus Aphredoderus; species Aphredoderus sayanus. The sequence continues at coordinate 7,560 of JAODUG010048802.1, forward strand.
TGGTGGAGATAAGATAACACATGGAGCTGGGGCACAGAGAGAGCTTGAGAGGGAGGGAGAGAGAGAGAGAGAGAGAGAGAGAGAGAGAGAGAGAGAGAGAGAGAGAGAGAAAGCAAGGAATAAAACAAGAAACAAAGCAAAAACGATAGGAAGAAAGAAACAGATAGAGACAGCAAGAAATGAGAGCAAGATTGCAAAAAAGAAGGAATGAAAGAGACAGGGCAAGAAAGAGACAGAGAAAGCCTCCATGCTAGTAGCTGTACTGCGCAGATAAAGAGGGGCAGAGCCAGACAGGGGGAGCTCTGAAATGGAGACTTGAATAGCTGGGACCTAAAATGGCTGAATAAATAGGATGAATCTAGGTCGGTGTGTCTCTCCCACTCCACGGAACGTGAAGTGAGGATCACAGTGAGTGCCCTACTTCATGGGAGCTTTGGACACTTTTAGGGCAAGCTGTCTTTAAACAAGGCCCCCGCCCCTCCCCCACCCACCAGAATGAGTCCCATTCTTCAAGTTATGTAAATGTTTCCAGGCCTGTGTGGAAAGAAAGAAAAGCAAAAAGATACTAATCACAGGCAATGATTTAGAAACAAATGTCTGTTAGGTAGCCTACAACAAAAAGTACATGCAGATGCAGGTCTATATATTCCTCCCACAGGCTTGTCTTCACCCGTCTATTATTCTGCATAAACCCCCTACCTACCTACCTACCACCTCCAGTCTTACTAAGGTTTTATTTTTCATCAAATTAATTGGCTCAGAAGCAGTAAGGGCAGCCGCACGTTTTTTTTTCCGTTTTTTTTTTTTAATGTAATTTTCTTCCCTATAAAATGGAACTGCTAATAGATAAGCGCATATCAAAGGCCCGGCAGATAGCGTTTATTGCCGCGCGCCTCACTCACACACTCATTAGCCCGAGACCGCCCGCAGAGACGCGGCCCAGAATCGGGTCTCTTCGGAATGCGGGCGGAGCCCCGCAGGCAAACTCCGGCAAGCGGCGCCGTGATGTCAGCCGGTGACCCCTGACCCCTTATTCAGACATCATGCGCACGCTATACAAGCAAAGGGAATAGCGGTTAGCTGAGCGAACGCGGCAATGCTGCATATATAAGCCTGAGCAGTAAGGCTGACTGATGTGGTGCCAAATCTGGTGTGTGTCTGCGTGTCTGCGTGTCTGTGTGTCTGTGTGCGTGTGTGCGTGCGTGCGTGCGTGCTTGTGTATGCAGCTGTACAACGGAGCAGTGAATCTCCAACTTTGGTCTGCAGAACCCTGGGGTACCTAGATACCCCGCAATATATACATTATTTTTGCAGCTAGACTCGGCTGGATGGGGAGACAGCACGTGTCAAACATAAGCAACAGATACTGTACGCATGCATGTGCAGAACAATGCTCACATTTATTTATGAATTTTATTTATTTACCGGTGCCTATCTATTTATGTAAAATGAACAGAGAGATACACTGGCGTGTACTGAGGTGAGGAACATCTCAGTACACGCCAGAAAATAAATAAAAAAAGAACGAACGCGAGTGTCTCAGGCAGCCTATCTCGCAAGACGGTAGGAGGTTGTTTTCAAATGTCACAGTGACTCTTGCAGTCTATCCTGTGTCTGCCTGTTCCCGGGTAAAAAGACTTTGCTCATGCACATTAAGACACACACTGCATCACAAGCACACACCATCGTAGCACAAACATGCACATACTGTACAGGCCAGCTCGCACACTTCAGAGACATCACCTCAATAAAACAGGACAGGGTGAGAAGTGGAAGAGGGGAACAGACTATTAAAACCTGCAGGGCAAACGTAAAGTGGCCCGATATGACATTTTATGCCACTAGATGTCACACTAAGCACCAGCAACTCAGACCAAAACAAATGGTGTCGTGGACCACACACACTGTGGCCCACAACATGTGAGTGGCCGGACTGCCAGTGAACAGAGTGTGATGTCATTCTGTGCTCCGGATGCAATTCCACTATATCTTCACACAGAAAATGGTTGTTTGCTGTTTAATATATTGAATATTTCACCATTATGCAAGAGGGTTGGTTGAAGCGAAGGCCTGCAATGATTTAGAATGTTTTAATGTCAAATACAAATACAACTTCTCTTGCGAGCTCTCAAGTGATGCCTTCACAATTTAGAGAGAGTGAACGAGACAGTGAGAGAGAGAGGAGAGAGGGAGGTAGAGAGTGAGAGAATGAGAGAGAGTGAGAGAAGGAGAGGGAGATGGGAGAGAGAGAGAGGGAGAGAGAGGAAGGGGAGGAGACAGAGAAAGGTGAGGTCACTACAGCCTTGACAAAAACACAAGCGAGCTGCAGATGCTTTCTCAAGCAGTCTTCCCTTCCACACAACGAGGTAGGAGTGCTCCAAAGGCTGCTTGCTCATGCATCGACACACGTCTCAGTCAAAAGCCACCAAAACAAAGACAATGGGCCCGCAAACAAAGTTCAGGTGTCTAGCTCAAAGATTTCAGATTATACGCAAGTAAAAAAACGGAAGTAACATGTTCATTTCAGCACTTTGCGTTTCTTAAATCTACACGTCACGGCACGATGAATCTGGTAAAGAGTGAGGGCGACACAGATACCATGGTTACCAGTTGAGCTCATCCCTGAATACCTTAACCAGGGCTATTCAATAAGCAGCCTCTGCGCCAAATCCAGCCCACGAGCAAATGTGGGCTTGCCTTTTGGTTGGTCCTTACCGACTAATTAAAGCACAGAAGGGAAAAAAAAGGATTTGGATCATCATTTTGTATGCTCTCAGGCCTAGCAGCTCTTTTCTCAACAGGCACAGCCCTAGCCAGCTAACAGGAGCAAAGTGGGTCCTCCACTGTCATGTATTGCCGTTTGTTATTCTCATAGTTTGTTATTCACATATTTTGGCCAATTTTAAAAGTCAAAGTGGCTGTGGGTGAGGTCAGGGAGAGACGCGAGTCCTAAAAGCCAGTTTTGACTGTTTCACAGCAAGTTTTAAACCCTGTGCGCTTATACATTTTACAAAAAAATACTGTAAGGTGTTTTTTCAGCTGCTGGATCACAAACCTAGATATTCTATATCTCAACTGATATTTATTCGCCGTGGGGCCCCCCAATAGCCCTGACCTAAACAATCTTTGACAGGGAGAAGAAGAGAGGGAAAGACAGATACATTTCAAGTGGGGAGAATCATAAACAAGGCCTCCCGCTATTCTCTACCCAGTCTGCCTTCGCCCCAGTTGGGCAAACAATCCATTCTCCTTCTCCACTTCCAGCTAGCGGGCTTGTTTGCCCGACGCAACAAAGCCTCACGCTTTTGCTGCGTGGAATCTCTGCGCGGCGTCTCTTCTCTCTATGCCAGATGCAGATGCTGGGCACAGTGGTCGCCTGTCAGAGAGAACGCTCTGTCTGTCTGTCACCGGACGGCTTTATCTGCCATAGGATGGACCTGTCCTGCGCTCCCCGAGATTAGACACTCTCTCTGTCTCTCTCCCTCTCCTCTCCCCTCTCTCTCTGTCTCCATCTCCTCTCCCCTCTCTCTCTGTCTCCCTCTTCTCTCCCCTCTCTCTCTGTCTCCCACTCCTCTCTCTCTCTCTCTCTCTCTCTCTCTCTCTCTCTCTCTCTCTCTCTCACTCTCTCTAAATCTTTTCATCCATCTTTTTTCATCTGTTTTCCCGTCTCTACCATCGCTCCCTTGTGTTCCCGTCCCTCCACCCCCCACACAACACGCCCGTCCATTCCCCTTCGTGCCTCCACTGCTTCGGGCGGGGCTTGTTGGTACTGTGGCAGAGAGAGAGAGAGAGAGAGAGAGAGAGAGAGAGGGGCGAGCTAGCTTGAGCAGCCATGCAAGACGCAGCTGGGCCTCGGCGAGCAGTCAGAGCGGAGGCTGCCGCGGCGACAGGTTACAGCGCGAACTGCGCGCATGATGGATTTGATTTGTTTGGTCGCGATCGCTGTGCGGAATCCTTCCACCTCTGTTACATTAACCGTGACTGGGCTCAAACAGGTTATAAGCGGAGTGTCAGTACGGTCATGTGGGTATTTACTGTAGCTACTTGTAAAGGGCCCGTAATCATTGCCGTCTCCAACTGCCACTTTGGACAGACTTGGCGCTGAACAACACCGTTTCAGTTGGTGTTGAACAGAACTGCCCTGTTCAGCCTCCAAGCCATGGTCAGGCTCCAGGTTTCATCCTGTGATGAACCACTTGTCTGTATTTAGGCTCTTGGCAATTATTTAAGAACACAACAATATGGTAATAGGTAATGTTCTGTACAGCATGTTGTAATATGTATAACAAGCCCTGATTACATGCAGCTATCATTATTCTAACAGGATGTTGTTAGCTTACAATAATTGCTGTATGACCTATTCAGCTATTGACAAATGTACTAATTGTAAGTTGCTTTGGATAAAAGCGTCGGCTAAATGCTGCAAATGTAAATGTGTTGCACTTTATTTTCCATGCACTAACTTGAGTGGCTATATGAGTGGGAGTGGGAGGATAGGTCAGAGATGATTGGTTACAATCCACAAATTATGTCACACCTGGGGCCAAATGTGACTGGTTAATTTTACACCTTGTTTTTGAGAGGAACTTTGAATACATTACATTGTTAGCCAGATTTCAAAATTAGACCAGGTCTTTCAGGTCACAACTGACCACATAACTCGAAAAAAAGAAGGGAACCATTGAGAGCTCATCCAGATATTGTAAAACAGGTGAGAGTATGACAGTATCTGTAGACATACTGTACTGTAAGCATATAGAGGTAGTGTGTAAGATCTACACAATCATTACACAAATAAACTGTATCTGAGTACAGTTGACATTTCCCCACCAATCTCCGAGGACGCCCTAGACTGGACAAGGTACACATGCAAATGCACGTGGCCAGTTGGACCTGTCACCTGCGCTCAAGTAAATATGCACATTGCCTTTAATACACATTCATTTCATTCTCATCCCATCACAGCAGAAGACATATTTGTCACAGTGACTGTTCTAATTGGAGTGTTAGGCAGCTTGTGTCCTCCCCTGAGTGGCAGTGTTGCCGTGCCAACGCAAGGGGGTCCCTCGCAGGCTTTTTTGTGCAAGAAGCATATGTAATGAGTCATCGCTCCAAATGGCTTTAATTGCCGTCCACGCAGAAGGCTGCTGGAAAATGGCCAAACCACATGCAGGTCAGAGGAGGCCCATCAAGAGCGTGCACGTCTGATGAAAAAAATTTAAAATGAAAAATTAAACTACTCTGATTTTTGGTAATCTTCAGGGGGACTAGTATAATTTATCCTAGAGCTTTAATCGGTGACATAATAAATATGCAGAAACAGCTGTTCCTGTACAAATCTGGACCATTTGGTCAAGCTTCTTACGCCGGTATTAAAAACTTTCAGAATATTCAGAATCTTCAGGCCAGAGCACGTCGATCCTCCTTCGTCATTCCTGCATTTCCCAGCCGTATCATTATTTCACCTCTTGATCACATGAAACATTAAAGGATAATGTGGGCGGGGTAAATTACCCATGCGCATCTTCTATATACTACGTCTACTAAATCAAACGGTGTGATTTGGAGGACCCAGGGTACACAGGATTAATAACACTCTCCTTGTGATTTCACTGATTTAGCTCCGCGGTTCAGGGTAATAAGTGTTACCTCCCGGTGTGGTTAGTTGGGAAGAAAAATACTTGTGCAGTTCTGCTCTCTGTGGCGTACAGGTTTAGACCTCTTGAGTTATAATCCTATTTTTAAAACCTGTCCAGAACCTGACTGGTCCTGTCACGGCTGCCCACATCGGTGTGCCAGAGACTACGACGAAAAGGGCTAACAAGGCTGAGGATGCACACACACTGGTCCCACAGTATAAGAAGCCTTCATTGACTGCATGTGTACCACCGGTATATGAATGTGTGTGTGTGAGGCAATCTTGTGCAGCGCTTTGAGTGACCACTAGGTTTAAAATTCACAGTCCATTGACAGATCAATTTATCCTTTACCCACCCTATAACCCCCCCTCCCTCCATAAACCTAAACAGATCTGACCTTCACACTTCACTTACATTATTGGAGCGACCCGTTCTCACAATTAGAAACAGCCAAAGATCTTTCATTAGTTGCTGGTCTGCTAAAAGTTGAAAGTTCAAGCTGGTAAGCACACACACTCGTGCACAAACTTGCCTACGTAAATGCCTCCTTCACCCACCCACCCACACATGCATCTCCAGCCTCGTCCGAATTACCTGTATGTGGGCAGTGTTTTGAGGATAAAAGGGTCACGACCCTATTGGTCGACTACGGGGCGCCAAATCAGACCCACGTCTACCGGAGGCAATGGCCTCCACAGAGCAAGTTTCAGCCTGACAGGAGACGCGGTGATGATGGGAGGAAGGCTCAAGGAACAATGACAGCGGTCAGCCGGATCTCGTGCTAAAAATAGAGAAGCCGTTCTATCCACAGCGAAGAAATGGAGAGGAAAATAACTGAGGGGTGGAAGAAGACGTGTGGAGACAGGGATCTTGGCCGTCCACCGCGAAGCCCCGGCCAGAATCTTTGACGATCAATAGAACGGCAAGACAGCGATCCATAACCCTCACTGATTTAAAGCTTGGAATGATTCTACCAAGCCGTTCAGAAGGGAATATTTTCATTCCTATAGATTGCTTTTGTGATGATCCCTGCTCGGTATAAAATGTGATATAGTCGTCTTTGTTTCCGTGCCAGTGGTGCTTTGTCACGCTGAGAGTCAATACGGGAGAAGATTAAATAAAATACAAGCTGGAGCTCGCGCAGAAATGCTCAGGTACTCATTCTCAACTCCAAGAAGCTTTGCCTTATTTTGGTCTGATCCCATCCATTTCTTTTTCATAGGTTAAAAAAAAAACACGTTTCTGCTTCTTTTTGCTTCTTTTTTTTTTTTTTTTTTTTACCAGCAGACACTTAATCCGTTATGAATACATTTAGTGTGCAGGGGTGCGTGTGTGAGTGCAAGTGAGTGAGTGTGTGTGCCACCGGTGTACATCTGAAACGGCACTGCTGATATTGAAAGCAGACCCCCCCCCCCCCACCCCTCCCCCCAGCCCCAACCACCCACCCTTTCTCTCACCAGATTTATTTTCTAATGTTGACGTTTATCACTTGAGCAAGCCTGCAATTCATCATCCCCTTCTTGTCGATAATCCCAAAGAAAGTCAATTTGCAGAAAATGTGAATCTCTTATTTGGTCGCCCCCTGTGCCTCTAGGTGAGGCAGAGGAGAGAAGCATAGTGGATGCGGTAGCCACGGTAACACCAGAGTGTCGCCAGGGGATTCAGGAAGTGTCTTTAGAGCTGAGAAGGAGCCTGGCTAGAGATAGCCATGGATCGATCTCAAATCCCTGTGAGCTTTCATTAGTTGCTCGTCACAAAAACTGTCCCTGTCCCGTTTATCGCTCTCACACCCACGCACGCATGCACGCACGCATGTCATAGCTGGCAGGGATATCAGCGGAAATCTGCTGTAGATGTGCTCAAACAACCCACAACAGTTTTGTTTTTTACAGTTAGGACAAATACATTGTGCTAGCACAGGGACAATAAGGTATTTAACAATGCCCATGGGGACGAACTCTAGAGGTAAAATGTCTGCCTCCGAAAGCACCAATGAGAGCATCACCATTTGATCACCAGCTTATTCATTGTGGGACCGATAGCTGCTGAAGGTAGTGGCTACACAACAGCAGCACAAATATAAAAGTGGATAAGAGGACGATAAGGCAAGGAGTAGAAAGAAGAAGGAGATCAAGACTAAGAGAAAGAGAGAGATGGGGCAAAAGAAAAAAGAGGCACAAAATAAGAGTGTAAAAGAATGAGATAAGAGAGAGAGAGGCAAACCATCACTTGGAATTCACGGCCATTTCACTTGTGTGCTGAGAAATATCTGATCCAAGTTCTATCTGATCCTGCCCTGAATTCTAAAACATTCACATCTCTCTCGCCCTCTCTGCCTCTCGCCGCTCAGCTCCTCTCCTCTCCTCTCCTCTCCTCTCCTCTCCTCTCCTCTCCCCCCCTCCCCTTCCTCCCCCCTATCTTCTTCTAGCCTCTGTGAATCCTTCAGACAGACACTTCATTGATTGACAGGTGATCTCAGACCCATCGACCGCCTAATGCTAATGCAGACCCTCTGTAACTCTGCCCGCGCCCAGGGAGACAGGGGGCACCCCCGCTGGCTTCTGGTGGGAGTTCTACGGCTATTTGATCGCTCCATTGCATTGCACCACACACACACACACACACACCACACACACCACAATAAGGATGTGAATTAAAGTTACAATCGATTGCGCTCCATGTTCTAATCTGTCAAAATGACATTTTCCAT